>VCAZ01000117.1:517500-785000 GCA_005784505.1 Bagarius yarrelli | reverse complement strand
CCTCTACGTGACCCTGCACCTGCCCACGGCCTGCGCTTGTACTATGAAAACCAAGATAATTAGAAACAGCAAAACACCCGAGTGGAACGAGACCTTCCACTTCCATGTCTACAGCCAGCTGAAGGTGAGTCAGCAAGCCGTGTGGATTTTTCCAGAATTTTCTACATTTCCTGAATGCAGGTTTAATCTAAAACCAATCTTCAGGTTCTTCAGGGGTTTTTTTTTCACTTTGATGCTAAATATGCAAACCTGGTCTGGAAAAATGAGTTAGGAAAAGAGTGTTTCTTTAGTATTTATGGCATTAACGTTTGTATTAGTAAGTTTGCAGTAATATACTAAAAGTTTAAGGGGGACATACCAGCACAACCACAGATCTATTACTTCCCCAAACTATCTGAAGAACAATATTTGTATGTTGTAGCGTTAGATTATTCTGTCACTGGAACTAGGAGACCCAAACACTGTTCCATCATGTGCCGCACATTAAATGCACATACAATACTACAAGCCAAACAAGAAAAAACTGTATCCAAAGTATAAACAAATCTACGACACTGCAGTGTAACACAGAAGTCTTGTATTTCTTTTCTAGAATATTCTGGAGATAAATATGTATGATAGAGACCCACTGAAGGATGAGAAATGCGCCAACATTCTGTTCGACATCAGCACCCTCACACCGGGTTGGAAGGAGACTAAGGTCTTCGTCATGGATGACGAGGTGAGTGCTGGATGTTTACGAGTTATGTTTATATTTGGGGCAGTACAAAATATAGCCATGTAAAAATTATTTATTAATTTATCCAGTCTTCGATTGGGTCAAAAAATGTTCGTGGACATATTTAATGCCACATAGTTAAAAACACACAATTGTCTACAATGTGTCCCTAGTAGCATTAAGATAACTGGTACTGGAACTAGGAGGCCCGCTAGGAGTTCCAGCATGGCAATGCCCCTTTGCACAAAGCCCCTGAGATCCATGAAGACATGCTGTGTTTTGGTTAAAGCAGGCAAACCCTCATGTCAAAGCCCTTACTTTAAACCCCACTGAACACTTTTAGGATGAACTAGAACACCGACTGCACCCCAGAGTAAATCTGGAGTGAGAATAAATCTGGAATAGGATGATAGCCCTTCAAAGTTTAGTTTCAACCTTATGCCAACCCACAAAACATGGATTTTTAAAAAAGCCTCAATGACCTAAATAGCTGAATCAGGTGCAATTAGGGTTGAAGCTCTGTAGGGCCGTGGCCCTCAAGTGACTAAGTTTAAGACTTGTGGCCTAGATGAGCCAAATCGTTTAGTCACATAATGTATTTTCCCAAATTTATTAGACCAAATTTAAAACCATGATTCATTTTAGTTAAATGGGTAAAATGTTAGAAGCAAATTACTAAATTTATTGGTGTGCAGTATTGTTAGTTTGAGCTATGTTTTTTTTTTAAAGTGAGGGAGTGTCTTGAAGCTTTCTTATCTCAGCTAGAGCTTTTAAAAACGATACACCCTGACGATCAAGAATTACAACAGATCCAGGACAAGATTACAGAAAAGAAAGCAGGAAGAAGTTCATACCTGACCACCCTTTAAATTAACGAACCAATGCAGCCACGGGAACACAGGCTTACAGTGTGTTATAAAAGCGAAAAAAAGTGTCAGTTCTTAAAACTTTAATTGGCTTTAATCGCCGTTAAAAGAGCAAAATAAGCCTTGGTTAAAATAATCTTATACTGTGAATGGAATTTAGCCAAAAAGTTTGAATTTGATGTTATGATGAGACCAAATTTGTATTTATGTTGTTTTAAATGTGCTTTTAAATCAGAGTTGATAGTGTGTTGTACAAGATTTGTTCATTTACCATTACCTGTGAACGAATGAATGTGGTTTTTTATTTTCAGAAGCAAGACAAGCTTTGGATGGAATTTTAAAATGACAGAGAGGTAACTAACACTACTAACCAATAAAAAACCAGTGATTTGGGTCTAAGATTATTAATTCGTCATCTTTTTGCAGGTTCGGATAGGATGATGTAAATCTAAAAACGTCAACTGTATTTATATTCCTTATAATATGTTTATGATGGATATACATACATATACAAAAGAACTCTTTTTATGTGATCGTATATTATACACTAATGTCAATTGCACAATGATGTTTTGAACTGGACTTTTTCTTTGTGTGTTTGTCCCAGTGCTGAAGCGCCTGCTCATTTCGTCTCTAATGGAGTAATATTGGTAAGAGTTATTCTATTTTTAAACCGACATATAACAAAAAAACAGCACGGTGGCTTAGTGGTTAGCACGGGGAGGCCCGGGTTCGATTCCCGGCCGGGGGGGGGTCTTTCTGTGTGGAGTTTGCATGTTCTTCCCGTGCACAGTCCAAAAAACATGTATGTTAGGTTGATTGGTGATTCTAAATTGTCCATAGGAGTGAGTGTGTGTGTGGCCCTGTGATGGACTGGTGACCTGTCCAGGGTGTCCCCCTCCTGCCCTTCGCCCTTGTAGAGGTGGCTGGATGGGCTCCAGCAGATCCCTGTGACCCCGAAATAGGGAATAAGCGGGTATAGAAATGAATATCACTACTGTTTTTGAACCCTTGTACATTCTTTTACGATGATGTTTGAGTTAATTAATCGAAAGGATTAAAAAAAGCAATAAAAATGAACAGGGCAAGCTGGTATAAAAAATATTCATAAGCAGTGGTGTGTGATGAGGCCTGACGAGATGCGAAACTTGACTATTTTCTTATAACCTCATTTTATCATATAAAAAACATTCATATGATTATAGTTACAATTTAAAAAGTGGGAACATCCATAAAACAAGTATGTTTGAATTTTGCTACAAGAATCTTTTAATCTGATCCACAGTCAGGTCTAAGTCTTGGATTCTTAGTCTTGGGTTGTTGGAGGAGTGTCTGTTCAGACCAGCCTGTTCTCTTGACAAAACTTTGTTATTCTGTGCCCGGCCTTATTTTTTACTCAAAGACCAAACTGGCCTGTTATTCCAGTTATCTTTTAACATCCTACTTTAGCGTTAAAATTCCACATTATTGAAAAGGGACATTTTTAAAGAACCCGTCAACTTCCGCTCGGTTGTGCCATAGACTTGGATTACACTTACGTTTACAGCATTTGGCAGACACTCTTATCCAAAGCGACTTACATTTATCTCTTTTATACAACTGAGCAATTAGGTGTTTAAAGGCCTTGCTTAGTGACCCACAGTGGTGTCTTGGTGGTGCTGGAAATCGAACCCCGGTCTTTCTGGTATCAGTGCAAAACACCTTAACCACTAAGCCACCACTTTACTGTGATGTTAAATAGTTTGCCTTGCAATTGCAATTATATCATTCTGCCATTCTTGAGTACTGCTTTTCCCACTCTTTTATTTACAATGAAGGCGACTATATTTCTTCTATAGAATTCATGCTCACAGTAGTAAATATGTTAATCATCCTAATTAAATTTGCAGATTCTTGTCCATTGTTGTTTGCTGATTCCTAAGACGTTGATATTCAGGCTTTCCATATCATTTTTGAGCACATCTTATTACCCTGATTCATAAACCTTACCTTTCCAGGTTCATATGCAAAATTGCTTTTTACAGCATCTTTCACTCTCAGACGTCCTTTCCGCTCGTCCCCAATAGCACATCGGACACCTTTTAACCTTATGGGCTTATCTTGTGGTGGTACCGTCCATTAATTTTTTTCTGTATAGATTCTGGAGTGGGTTGCCATTTCTTTGTTCAGTAAATCACGTTTTGTCATAACTGTCCGTCACAACCTGTCCGTCGTAGGTGTCCCTGCATGGCATAGCTCATAGGTTCACTGAGTTTTGTAAGCATCCCGTCATGACAAGACAGCGATTCAAGTGTATTAGATTACAGCAGCTGCAAACAACCTTTTAAGTTGACAGGCTGTTACAAAGCTTTGACACTGGATACTTGATAAAAAAAAATAAATTTTAATAGATTTCTTTAAAATAAATATACCTTTAAAAAATATATTTAGATATTAATATTAAGAAATACACATTTAAAATATGACATGAAAACAAGGCTTATGTTATACGATATGTTATGATATTTATTGCTGTTTTTTGTGCCCGTATTTAAAATTGGCTGTCTATGCCAGTCACACCCTACTGTGGTAATTAATGGCAGAATAATCAACCCTCAGGGCTATAACAATTTTAAACGTTTTAAGTCCATAAAAAAAAAAAAAAAAAAAAAGATTATTTTTCATAGCGTGCTCCACAAACTGACCATCGCGATCTTAACTCGCAGCTAGCAGCTGCAGACCATAATCCAACGAATGAAAACCCACAAATGCTTTAAACAGAGTGTAAATTTCTGCAGCTCTGATCCACTCACGTATTTTGGTCATTATTACCCATAAAAATTTCATGTATGGTTATTTCAACAAAAGCCAACAGTGTCTTAGTGTTTATGGAGTTCTGATTGTAAGATTGTGGATTGAAGTGCCAGTGCCACCAAGCTGCCACTGCGGGCCATTAATCCTCAAGGCCTCTAACCCTTAACTGCTCAGCTGGATAAAAATTGTAAGTCACTCTGGATAAGGGAATGTGCCAGAAATGTTAATAATATAATTCATTCGTTTATTCTGATTAAAAAGTTTTACATTAAACTTTCAATGGTTTTAACACAAATAAAAGGTGCTGCTTAAGGCTGATTTGTAAGAAAAAGTACTTATTTTCGTATGTGTAGTTTTTTTATTTATTTCACACATTTCTGTTGTGTTTTCAGGCCGCCCCAATGGCCACCGTTGAGGTGACGTTGGACAATAAGTCAAGCGACTGTAAGAAACTAAATCATGTCTTGTGAAACCTGTATATGACATCACAGTTAAAAACATTGTTGTAAAAATACTGCTCAACTGGTTGTTTAAACCTGCGTATTGTTTGTGTTTTCATTTCAGGTGAAAAAGATTTGCTGTTAAAGATCCCAGGAGCACATTGCGAAACTCAAGTGCTGCCACTGTCTGAGGACAGCCGCTCCCTGCCGACTCTACATTACCACATCAACAAACACCTGGAGACCAAGATTCAACTCCAAGTGGTATGATTGGTCTTACGCCACCTGGTGACTTTTTAATAAGCAATGATTTTTGTCTTCGGGTAACTGATAAATTTGGCTAATTATCATTTCTGTTTTTTTTACCTGTTTTATCTGTTTTTTATGGTATAAAGGAGGATGAAACCATGAACAAAGCTGTAAACCCACTTAAAGCCAAAAAGGAAATAACAGTCACCCTTCCGGTAGAAGAGGTAAGAATTGATATTTTTTATGTTTTTTATTAATGCTATTTACATTAAGACATTAAATCCATTTCATTCCGTTTTTCATTTCGATTATTTATTATTATTACTATAGGATTTTTACCTAAGAGTCAATATAGGCACAGAAAAGCCTAAAAAAACATTTAATGATGTCGTCATTCCTGTCTGTGCTTCTAGTGCCTGTTCAAGGACTTTTACTTTATATTTCGGTGTTGCTATCTCATACTACTAGTTACTACAATTAATTTAGTTAAAAGTTAAAAGCGGAATATTGCATAACATCCACTTAAGGAATTTCCCCACCTTCACATTTTCTATGGAGATTTCAGGCTAACGAAAGATTCCAGTGCAACTAACTGGCCAACTGCCGATGATGTACAAATTGTGATTATGCAAGTTATGTGTAAGCGGCGGAATACTCTGAGTATAAGAGCCGGGCAGCAAATTTGCATTAATGTGGCGGATGTGAGCTTATTCGCATTGATCTTGGTTTCCGGACCTAAAGGAGCTGCTGAAGGCCCCACCCTGGCCGAGCCCCATCACTAAGGATCTGCTGTCTCAGGTTATATAAACTCTAGTGGAGAGTGTTCACGGATTAGTCTCATAAGTCACCCTTTGATCCTTTAAACTGCTATGTTTGACATTCGTTGCAGTACAGGATAGTCAGTGGATGTCTGCTATCCAAGTTTTTGTGACCGCTATCACTGCTTTTCATTCCTCAGTGGAGGGACAGTCAGTTGGTAAGCATCCATTGGTTAAGTTGGCATTGGCTAAGTTTCATAGGATGCAAGGAGATTATATCCCTCATGCCCTCCCCTCTGTGCCACCCAGGGACCTCAAAGTGGTTCTGCGGACACTTGCAAAGATTGTCTCTGTTTCGGTCTGGGGTAAAGCAATGTGATGGTCTGCCCAAGACCTGTGTCTACTCCCCTTAGGGCCCTGTCTGCCCTAAATATTGCAGATGCTCTGAGCTTATCTGGCCGGGTGAATGCTATATACTCTGCATACATGAGCCAAGGTTTAGAATGCATCCGCGGCATAAACGCGCACTGTACAAGTTGCCACATCATGGGCAGGAGTGAGGGGTATGTTTATTCAGCATGTCTGTTTTACTGCTAGATGGTCTTTTCAAAACACCTTTGCAAACTTTTGTAAGCTGGACACTCAGTTATTGCGTCATGAGTCCTTGCGGTGGATGTTGGATACGTTCTTGGCCGACATTGGCTCAGTAACACCTACAGTGTGTCAAAAAATATAAATCCTGGAGCTTCCTGTCCCCCTTATAGTACCGTATTTCTCTCACTATTTGTTCCTGTGAATCCAATGTAAATGATTGAATTGTGTAATTTTATTATATTGTTTTTATGCCTTATTATGCATTCTAATAATCTAATATCTGCTACTAAATTAAATGCTAAAATGTTTGTTTTACTCAACAGGATATTATCAGTTTACATTTGAACACAGTGGACAGGTACTGCTTAACATTATCAACTATTAACATTATACGTACAGAATGGATTTATTTTCGTTTCATTATGATATCAGTACATATCTGACTGGGTTAAATAGAATAAATGTATTCTGGAATAGTAAAATAAAACACGATTAACTAAATGATAGGGATTGTTTAACTGTTTACTAGAATTGATTGCGGTTAGCGACAATTGTTAGGATCTAAGCTCAGTCACCGTGACTGGAAACTTTAGGCCAGGAAATGTGTTTAATGTAATAGATAATTAAGTGACTACTTGACTTAATCATTTATGACTTAAATAGTTATTAATAGTAAGTCATAAATGATTTACTATCAATAATCACTCCATCTGAATGCATTACTACATTTTTTTCCTTTTCTTTTTTCTTTCTTTTCTTTCCTTTCTTTCTTTCTTTCTTTCTTTCTACTATAAAGTACAGCACTTTTAACATTATATATATAAATATATATGACATTACTCTATCTGACTTATATCACTATATTTTATTTCTTTTCCTTTCTTTTTTTTCTTTCTTTTATTCTTTCTTACCTTCTATATATCTAAAACATTTTTTTTATACGTGTCCTACCTTATGTTTGTGTAATGTAATGTAATGTGTAAATCAGGTCACTCCATCTGACTTGTATCACCATATTTTCTTTTCTTTTCTTTTCTTTTCTTTTCTTTTCTTTTCTTTCTTTCTACTTTAAACTACAGCAACTTTAAACATATATATAACAGTTTCTAACTTCTATAAGTGTCTAACCTTTTGTTTGTGTGTAATGTGTTTAGACCTGCGGAGGACATGAAGGTGCGTTTAGATTTCGACATACCCCCAGAGGAGAAGGAGTTTCTGGTGAAGAGAAAAATAGTGGCGGCTAAAGCCCTGCAGAAGGTTTTCAACCTCGAAACTCCTTTGGATGATTCCCAGGTAAAAGACGCAAACGCATGCATACACATGCACACAGATGCTTGTGCGCACACACACAAACACACACACACACACACACACACACACAAGCAAATAATATTGAAAACAATAAAACTAACACCTGTTTGGGTTAGGCATTGATTTGTTATTGTTATTCCTCTAACAGTCCTGGCTTTTTGTTATTATCATCAGCACATTAGCTGAGAACCTTTCTTCTGAATTTATTCTCGAACTATATTCTGATTTTATTCTCTTCATCTTTTTTTCTCTTTAACGTGGCACTAAAGCTTTGTCATAGCTCCGAACAGTGTGTGATAATCACAGACACCTGCATGTTGTGTGTGTGTTTAGGTGCCGACGGTGGCTTTAGTACTGTCTGGAGGAGGCACCAGGGCCATGACGGGCATGTACGGCCTTTTAAAAGGACTTCAGAACCTTGAACTACTTGATGCCGTCAGCTACATGACCTCTTTGTCCGGCTCCACCTGGTGGGTGGAAAAGAGCACTTTTTTTTTACATTTACATTTACATTTGCAGTATTTGGCAGACGCCCTTATCCAGGGCGAAACATTTTTATGTTTCGTTTGTTTATTTCTCAGTTTAGGTACGAATTCTTGACAGCCTTTTGGCCAAAAAGGAACAACAGTTTGTTTGTGTTGACTGAGAGCTTTATCTACAGCCTTCATTTCAAATTACGCTTCAAGAAATTTCCAGAAATATGTTTTCTTGAAGCTTTCATATTCTAAATTAGATTACATAGACAACAAAACCATTGGAAAACCAATTTTTATAACTGGGATATTTAAGATTATTTAATTAAATCAAAAAGTTTTCAATTGTGAATTCTTATAGATATAAAAATCTAACTGTTAAAGGAAAACAAATTTTTATTATTAAAAATAATCATATTTAAAAACACATTAAAAATATTTTAAACACTAACTTATCTTCGGAGCTCGACTATTTTTGTAGAACCGATAGTGATTACACTGCACAAGTATTGCTTCCTGAAAAGTTTTTGCCGATTGTGACAGGTACCTTGTAGGTATCCCACAAAATTAAAATTTTACTCTCAAATAAAAAGGTAAACCTGTCAAGCAAATAAAAGCACAGAAAGTCACAACAACTGTTGTGTATAAAGTGAATATAAATCTTGCTCTTCATGCAAGTCTGTTTGTTTGTATTATATTGATTCTTTCTCTTTTTCTACATAAGGTCAACTGCCAGTCTCTACGCCGATGCATCCTGGTCAAAGGACGGTCTGGATAAAACCATAGCATTTTCGCAGAAAGAGCTGTCCAAGAGCACAGCCAGCCTCTTCAGCCCTAAGCAGCTGCACAGTTATCGCACCGAGCTTCAGAACAGAGAGAAAGAAGGCCACATTAATTCCGCGATGGAAACTTGGGGGCTGATCATTGAATACCTCATCTTTGGAAAGGTCTGTGGTCTATTTACTAATGTTTATGGTAGTAAACCCTGAAGTATACTATTTATACTTATAGTATTTATTCATGTAAGAAAATCAACCCACACTGCAACATTTGCTTCGAAATTGCCTTTACAGCAGTGTTGATAGCTGGCTCTAATACATCAGTGTTTATTACAGTAAGATTAGAAAAGCATGTGGAATGTTAACCTTTATATGATGTTTTTTCCTTTGTGGCTCAGAAACACCCAGGGAAGCTGTCTGACTATCGAAAGGCAGTGTCTGAGGGCCAGAACCCATTACCGATCTACACAGCAATAAACACTAAGAAGGAAACTTGTGGCACCGCAGTGCCTGGTAAAGACAGCACATTAAACCTGGAACCTGTGGTTTAACCTGCTGCAATCATTTACTTCAGCCTTTCTGTCTATCGATTTCAGAATGGTGTGAGTTTACCCCATACGAGGTGGGATTTCCCAAATACGGAGCATTTGTTCCGGTAGAACAATTCGGGAGCAAGTTCTACCTGGGTCATGTGGTGCAAGAGTTACCAGAAACGCGTGTTTCCATCATGCTAGGTCAGACAGACTTTTGTGTTCCTCAGAATATCCATGAGCCACATTGTGTCATACTGTGCAACCAATACTAATCAAACTGTGTGCGTGCAGGCATGTGGAGCAGCGTTTTCTCTGCTAGCTTGTCACAGCTCTGGGCTGCTTTTACTGGATCAGTGCCATCCTGGGCATCGCGATTTGGAGACAGGGTTGACCGGATAGGTTAGTACACCTTTCCTGTAAAACTGAAAAATGACAGGTTTTAAACAATCCCCAAAATAAAACCAACAAATGATAGGTTGTGCTGGATCAATTGCCTTTTATTAAGCCTACAGTTATAGGAGTAAAGGCTATATTGCTGAATATAACCATATTTACAGTAATTACAACTAGGAATATTCATCAGTCACAGGTTACATTTATGGCACTTGACCCTTTTACAAAGTGACTTACATTTCATTTGTACAGCTGAGAAGGTCAGAATTAGAAACCCTGCCTAAGAGCCCAACATTGGCAGCTGGGTGTTACTGGAAATTCAGTCCAACAACTTTACCAGCCCCCACTTGCCCCATTAGATAGCGCAAATGGTTAGTGTTCAAGGTTGTTAATTAGAGATTGGGGTTCTCTAAGGCTGCTGCCGCTGGGCCCTTGAGAAAGGCCCTTAATCCTCTCTGCACCAGAGGTGCCGTATCATGACTAAATCTGTGCTCCAACCCCAAAATTTTAACTGTGCGGTAATGTAACAGTTTGCAAACCTCTGGCACTTGGCATGGTCTGAACGTGGAGCTTAGAATATTAGTTTAAGCCTATGAGCCTATGAGGGAGTAAGTGATAGCACAGTGTTTTAGATGTTAGAGTGCCAGCACCACCAAGCCACCACCGCTGGGCTACTGAGCAAGGCTCTTAACCCATCAATTGCTCAGTTGTATAACAGAATAATGTAAGTCGCTCTGGATGAGGTAAATGTAAAAAAGGCAAGAGGGTAGCTTTGTGGCACGGGGTAGCAATTCCAATGCTGAACCCCTGAGCAAGGCCTTCATCTTTCAAATGCAGAGTTATAAGCAATTAGAAAAACTACCGTTACTCTAAATAAAAGCATCTGCCAAATGCGATTATGTACATTTTGATTTTAAAAGCATCCATGAAAGTCATTTGGCTGTTAGATGTTAGATGTCTAAACACTGCTCCTTTCTCTGGCCTATAGAGTCAGATAATAAAG
The DNA here is from genome assembly GCA_005784505.1 of Bagarius yarrelli. Classification (NCBI taxonomy): domain Eukaryota; kingdom Metazoa; phylum Chordata; class Actinopteri; order Siluriformes; family Sisoridae; genus Bagarius; species Bagarius yarrelli. The sequence continues at coordinate 774,090 of VCAZ01000117.1, read as the reverse complement.
CCTCGACCTTGGATACTATGCGCATCATGCCGGAGGCTTCCAGGCTGAGCACCCTTCTTAACAAGTCCCCCACCATCAGCAAATTTTTTACTTCCTGAGAGGCTTCAGCTTGCATGACACGTACAAAGAACATCCAGGATTCAATACCTGTAATGGTCAGAACTCATTACTATATTTCTTAAGAGTTATTTACAGTTTCATTACGGCTACCTAGCCTATTTAGCATACAAAAGGAAGGCATATAGATTTGTGTTTATTGGCTTATATGTTTCGTGCTACTTTAGATACACACCCAGATTCCTTTCCAAACAAGCTGACCCCAGCCGACCCCATTCTCAACATGGTGGATGCCGCATTTGCCATTAAAACGCCGTTTGATCCAGTGCTACGGCCCCGCAGAAAAGCTGATGTCATTCTGTGCCTCGACTACAGTTGGGCTAAAGATCATTTATTGGTAAAAAAAAATTAAAAGGGATATAATTTGGGGTATTACTTGTACAATGTTTATTTGTTTATTTAAATCCAGAGAAATAGGACAGATGTTTTGAGAGTTGAAATACTAGCAAGTCCTTAAATGTGTGTATGTTTTACAGTCTTTGAAGGAAACACAGAAATACTGCAATGAACACAAGTTGCCATTCCCAAAGATAGATTTTAACAAGTATAAATCTCAGCCAAAAGAGGAGGCTTATGTGTTTGAGGATGAGAGCAATCCCGACGCTCCCATTGTGGTGCTGTTTCCACTGGTCAACGCCTCGTTCAAAGAGTTTAAAGAGCCAGGTAAAAACATTTTGTTTACTTGGTTTTTATTAGTGTTACATTTTGACTACCACAGAAAATGCTGCAACAAATATACACCAAACAGTCATAATTTGTTTAGAATTTGTTTAAGTGTAATGTCCACAAAATTGCCTATTGTTAGTTTTGTTGAGGTCAACTGAAATATTCTACATTATAACGCCATAGCTTTAAGCGTAATATAATGTCAGTTGTGCATAATATGCGCATTACTTGCATAAATCTGTATTAGCTGTGACAGGGATGTGTGCATATATATTCAACTCCATTGTCATCTTAGTAAGTTGGGGTCAGAGTGCAGAGTCAGCTATGATACAGCCTGTAGCAGGAAGGTTTAAGGGTCTTGCTCAAGGACACAACAGTGGTTGGCTTGCCGGTGGTCGGGCTTGAACCCAGGTGTTTTTGGTCTTCAGATCAGCAACTTAGCACCTTAACCATTTGAGTCACCACTGCCCCTTGCATTCCCTGTTTACACTGTTAGGACACAAGTATACATTCAGTTGTTGATGGAAGTTGACGTTATTAAAACGTAAGATTCTAATGCCCCTGCCCTGGGAGAAAAGGTCCCTCCTCAGGGGAATTGGCTAGGGGGATGCCCCTGCCAACAGGACCAGTTCGGAGAATTAGGTCTTGTTGGGACAGTTAGGCGCCATGAGCAGAACCTGCGCAATAAGGCTCACTGAGGGGAATGCATACCTCCTTGCAATTCCTTGGGCCAGCTGTGTGCCAGTGTGTCCATGCTGAGGGGGGCCTCGGTTAGGAAATAACAAAACTGGCAGTGGGTCGATTCTGTTGAGGAAAACAGATCCACCTGTGCCTGGATCAAATCGCCTTCAAATCAGTTGTACTGTCTGTGGGTGGAGCATGTCTGCTACACGGTTAAGGTTGCCGGGGACATGAGTGGCACGCAGATTTAAGCCTGTGCTGGCTCCACACGAAGGATGGAGCATATGTCACCATGATAGTTGATGTATGCAACCATCACAGTGTTGTCTGAACGGATCAACATGTGTTAGCCCTGAATAATGGGCAGAAACATCTTCAGCGCTAAACACACTGCCAACAGCTCGAGGCAATCAATATGCGAGACTGAGGGTTCGGCGACACAGCATGGTGACTTGCATCAGGTGTGTGCCGTAATGCCATGCCATCTCAGAACCCGGTTGTTTAGCCAGTCCTGAAGCAGTCTCATGTGCATCAGGCCTAGCGGGAGCACAGCAACCAAAGATGTCAAATGCCCCAGGAGCCACTGAAATTGTTTAAGGGGGACTGCCAAGCTGCGCTTGAGGGGGTCCACACATTTCAGTACTATCTGGACTGGCTCCAGGGAGAGTTAAGCCCTCATTGTGCCCGAGTAAATACAGAGAAAAGAGATACAATGCACAGAGGAGAGTTTGTTCTTCTCTGTGTTTAGGGGTGAAGACGTCAGTGCTGTTTTTCTCACTGTTTTAAAATATACTACACACCGTACTCTATGCTCGTGAACACTGTAGCACAGGGCTTGCTAAAGGACTCAGCATTTACACAGACTATTACATTACACAGACTCATCATAACACTTAGTTTATCTGCATGAAACCTTTATATTTTTAGTAGTGTCATTATTTGTATTTTTTTCCCTTTTGGATGAATAAAGTATCTATCTATATGTCTGTCCGTTTGTCTTAGAAGAAGCACATCTTTTTAACCTGTGTGTGCTTGTGTGTGCTTACGTTGCAGGAGTGAAAAGAAGTGGAAAGAAAGACATGGAGGATGGAAATATTGACGTGAGCTCCAGCCGTTCTCCGTATGCTACCAGTCACTTAACGTATACACCAGAAGATTTCCAAAAACTGTTGAACCTCACCAACTACAACGTCTTAAACAATGAAGAACACATTACATATGCACTGAAAAAAGCTCTGAACAAAAAAGGGCTTAGATTGATGGATTGACGAATGTAACAATGCTTGCAGAAAAAGTAGGGATGACTCGTGCCATAATTTTGGCTGTGGGACTTTGAAACCATTTAGACTCAGATAGCCAAAGTTAAAGTATTAATAAACCACTTGCTCCGTCTGCTGTTTTACAGTAGCAGCGTTTTGACAAGCACTGCCACCTACAGGTAAATTCCTGCACTCAGCATATGAATTTTATTTAGTAATTCAGTAAAACTATGGTATAGTACCGTTCAAAATATAATATTTTTCCAGTACCGGTATATCGCACATCCCTAGAGGAAAGTTTGCATTATTTTGTCATAGCTTGTTATAAGACACGAGGGAAAATCATGTTCAGTAACTGTATTTTTTAAATTAATCTTAAAGATCAATCAAAAGTACAGTCAGGAACAGGGTTTGTGTCCAGTGAAGGAATAATGCAATGCAGCGATATACAAGGACATTATAAACAATGGTTTGCTTCACACATTGTAGCAACAGTGTGCTGGTAGGGTGTCAACAAACCGTTGGTCCTATAGTGTATGTGTAAGTATATTTAAGTTGAAAATGCATAAATAGTGTTAGACAGAGATTTTCTGTATATTACATGATTACATTACAAAAGGTTTAAAATGTATATAATTTAAAGATGAGTGTAGCTTGTGATACCCTGTATAAGGTCTATTTAAAACTGACAAAACTGTTAAATTATTTAGGATTCTGAGATTATGTAATGTTAGCCTGTAATTTGCTTCTGAAATAAACTACCTCTTCAACTATATATTGTTTGGGCTTTGTTTTAATTGGGCAGTTTCATTGCTAAGAGGACATTCTATAAAAGGTTTATCTAAGGGGTGTCTAAAGTCCGGCCTGAAGGCAAAGTATGGCCTGTTAAACAGCCCACAGCTTGTCTTTTAAAATGTGGTCCACCAAGCGTGATTCAAGAATCATATATGTGGTCCGCCGAGTCTGATTCACAAATTATGCAGTTTGTTGTGCAAGTGACAGCACAAAAGTTTAGGTCAGATGTAGCAGTAAGACATGAGTAACAACAATTTGATATTACCTATGCCGTACTTCTTTAGCACACAAGAATTTGTAAACACCAAAAGCGGAACAGCGCAACTTATTTGAACTCATTCGTGCCAAATATACCATTACTGGCTCTGACTAATGACAGCGCAACACAAACTCCGAACAAATGCGTTTACTTTCTAACTGATCTCAATCACACGACCACTAAAGAGCAATGTGAGATTCAGTAAGAAGCGATTAAGTTTGGAGCAGAGGTTCCCAATAGTTTAGAAACCTCAGATATGGCATAGGCCAATAAAATTTTGTGGCCGGAGGTAGTTGCAAGACCCCTGTACTAAAGGTACAAGTCAGCGCACAGGTCAGGCTACAGAACTCAAACTCTTACAAGCCTGGAACTAATATTCATAATAAAGCAGGACTTACAAATCTGCTTATATAAACCATAGTCTTTAAATCGCTTTAATAAAATGTATATCTGCCCTGTCTGTTGGGATATCTCATAGGGAGGAAATATATAATTCAATGCTTTTGTATTCTCTCTCAATTATCCATCCATCCATCCATATTCCTAATCAGGGTCATTGGGATCTTCTTTAACCCTAGACCAGGTGTCATTGAGCGAAAATCATGGGTACATTAAAAATTAGTCTTTGCTATTACATCAGCAAAAATCTGGACGCTAATAGTAAACTTCAGGCTGTAAATATCTAAATATTTAAATCTATCTATTATCGCAAATCTTTTTTCTTGCCAACGTCGAACCTGGTTTCCTAAAGCTGAATTAACTTTTAAACTGAATTAGCTTTTTTACAGAAATAACATTTAATTGACTTTATTATTATCCTTGATATAATCTCATGGCAAGTTCTTGGTCAATTTTTGTTTTTCTTTAAAAAGTTATCATTTTCCCAATTGAAAATAATAGGCATAGGTTTCATCTTGCAAAATAATTTTAACTGAATTATTATTATTATTATTATATTATTAATACTGCATTGAGAAGTAATTTCTTTTTCTGTAAAACTTATCTTTGTTTGGGCCGGGTTTTCGTTTAAAAAAAAGCCTATTAATGTAAAGGTGATATCATATTTAAACCAACACATTACATGCAGCTAATTAGCTAATGTTCAATGTTTAATATGGATCAACCTTTCCATAGTTTTTGGTGTGATATTGATTGGTCTGATATATCAGATTCCTATATTAGTAGATCACGATTGTCCAATCTTGACCATATAGGGACCATGTGGGTGGAGTTTTTTATTCTTATTAAGGAGAAGTCCCATCTGTGTCTATTAGAAGCCAAGAATGATTGATTAAACAGTATGAAAATATTTTAGGGTGAGGACGAGTAAAATGAGTAAAATAATTATAAAGCTGCAATTGTAATTGTTAATATGAATAGACTGCAATCAATACTTCCACATCACTGAGTAGAATATAGTTTCTTTTAAGCTTCACTCAGGATCCACTTGGGATATTTTTATTCAGTATTTACTTTGGGAACCTTCACATTTCCTTAGAAGATTAGAAGGCTAACGCCAGTGCAACTGTCTGGCTGATTTCTGGTGATTTGCAAATTGTAAATAAGCAGTGGTATACTCAGACAAATTCAACATCAAAAAGGGTTCTAGATTACACTTACCAAGTTTGGCGTTCATCTGATTAAAGCCAGTGCAGCGGCATTAATTTATTCATTCATGCAGGCTTGATTTAGATTAATTCTACGTTTTAATTTGTACAGTACCAAACATGCACAAACTTGTACTTAAGGTGTAAATGTATCAGACTCATGTAGCTTGGCTTATTTTTTTATCAGCCGATGATTAGGCAATATTTATGTAAGTATTAATTTAGTAATAATTGGATAGTTATTCTAATGCTTTACCAGTTTATCTGAGTAGTATTTTCCTGTTCTCATTTTCAAAAAATCTGCGTTGCTGTCCAACCAGCAGGAGGCAGTATCCGAGGGCCAGATACCTCTTTACAAAGCTGTTAATGGTTAAAGTGGTTTTGCCAAGTGGATAAATTCTGGATAAAAATACTTTGTTTCTCCTGAATCAACATTTCAAGCAAACAGTTATTACCAATCTTTACCATCAGTTGTCATCAGTGTGTGCCGACTAAACCCGCCTTAATCCGTTTTTGAGACAAACAATATTAAAATAATTAAAGATGACCCAGAGTCATTAGTCAATTTAGATTTTTTTGTATTGATTGTAATGATCCAATGAATTTAGACAGTAAAGCAATTGGATATTAATGACCAACTGAATATTAAATGCTCTAAAACTGTAAACCTGTAGAACCGCAATAGAACAAAATTCTTACTATAAACCAGGGTTTACGCTTATTTAAACAATTCACAACCTTTCGAAATTTAACAATCACAAGCGATAAAAGAATTTATATATGAATTTGGGTAAAGGACATTATGAATTGAATTTTTATTCATGCATGCAAACTTAAATACATTTTACTGCACACACATCTATTTATAGTCCCAAAGGTGAGGAAATTATCACACATTAACTACAGAATGCATAGTCTGGTTGACAAATAATTTCTTATTGCTAAATCATAAAAAAACAGAGGTGTTAATTTTCGGACATAAAGCCTCTGCATGTAATAATCGAGGTCAATGTCTAACACTCGATGGCTGCACTGTCAATCCTTTATCCTTAGTTAGGAACTTTAGATGTGCTTTTTGACAGCAGTTTTTCCGTTGAGAGCCACATCTTAAAAATATATCTAAATTACAACCTATGATTTCGACGTCAGAAATTTTCATTCATGCGTTCATGACCTTAAGATTAGATCATTGTAACGCTTTATTGGGTGGTTGTTCTGCACGCCTAATAAATAAACTCCAGCTGGTCCCAAACGCAGCAGCTAGAGTTCTTGCTAGAACCAAGAAATACAATTATATTAGCCCGGTTCTGTCAACTGGCTCCCTAGTAAACATCAACTAGATTTTAAAATCTTGTTAATTACTTGTAAAGCCCAAATTTGGACTCATTTGACCTTAGAACACTTTATTACTTAGAACCAGTCCATTTTAAAGGAATCTTGGCCCACAGGACATGGCGGTGCCTCTGACCATGTGCCATTTGTTTTCCTTTTTGATTGATAGAGCTTTAGTTGGCATCTGTAGATGGCAGGAGCAAATTCTGCTTTTCAGGATGTAGCTGAACAAAAGATGTTTAATTGTGTTTTTAAAGTTTCAAATAAATCATCAAATTTATGGTCACTTAAACATCTACAGAGGATAAAAATTGGTCAGTCCAGTATCTAATTTGCTTCCAGTTACAACTTCACAACACCTCATCAAGCTGCCGTATGACGAAATGACAATAGGGCTGTAAATGACACTAGATAAACCTGTTGGTCAATTAATCATTCAAAATCTGAAACACTTAAATACAATGTGTTTTGGAGAATGACCCTGTGATAGTTACAGTAAAAGAGTTTTTTCCTGTCCAGCTTGATCTTCTTGCTCATTTTATAGGTAATTATGGATTCCTACATGTTAAAATATCAAGAAAAATATCAAGAAAATTTTTTGTTTTACCAGCAAAAACCTTTTCAACACCTTGCTGTGATCTTCGTCTTGGTACTAGAACACGAAAAAAATTATTATATTGTTTGTAATATATATTCCAGAAAAGGAAAAAACAACAAAGAAACTCTTTGCAGTTAAAAAAATGTGTAATGAATAAAAAAAAAGGTGGAATATAAGAGTGCCATCATGCTAAATGTATGTAACAGTGGAAGCTTATTCAAAGGAAAGCTGTCGGAAAACCACGCGGACATAAGAAGATCAGAAAACAGAGAAATGTAATACAAACTGTAACGCAGGCTTAGGATCAAACCTGAAGCCCTGAAACAGTGAGGCATTAACTTCTACCCACTTCACCAACACATCATATGTAAGAATTTGGGTTTTTGTTTTATTTTTAATGTTAATGTTATGTTGATATTTTGAGCTTTATATTTGTTTCTTGTTTCTTTGTTTCTTCATGTTTTTTGTTTGCTTCCTGTGAACACTGTTCCCCCATGTGTTCCTGCCATGTGATTTCTCCTGTCCATGTGTTATGTTGTCTTGGTTTTCTGTCGTGTCATTGGTTTGTGTCATTGGTCATTGGTCGGTTTTCATGTAATTTGATGAGAACATCAATGGCAAATGCAGGCAAAAAGATAAGAAAATAATCAACTCTATAAGTAAATGTGTTTAAATATATTCGCTATCCTGATAAAATTATAGTACAGGTCGAAATTCTACATTTGTTCTGTATTAAGCATGCAGTAACAATTTTACACCAAAGTCTAGAATTATTTATACTTTACATATTTTATACCAGATAATACAATACACTATGTGATGTACCTGTACTTTCTGGCATGATACCATACAATACAATACCTTTCTTTACAATACACCATTCCGTGTAATATTAAACAATACCATAATACTGTACGAAACCCCACCATAACAATACTTGATTATATGGCAACAAGTTCTTCCAGCACACCCACATAATGGCGGCCACAAAGTATGAAGTACACAAATGTCTGAAATGTACATGTAGGTTGTAGCAGAACATTATCTTAAGACTGAAACTAGGGACCAGAACACTGTTACAGCATGACAATACCCCTGTGCACAAAACCCCTGAGCTCCATGAAGACAAGGTGAGTTCTGGTTGGAGTGGAAAAAAACTCGAGTGTCCTGAACAGTGTTCGAACTCTGACTGAACTTCACTGAACATCTTTAGGATAAACTGGAACACAGACTGAACTCCAGACTCCCTCACCCAAATACCAGTCCCAAGATTCATGCTCTATAATGTAGTGGAATGTTTTTCGAGAAACTGTTATAGGAGTCTAAACAAGATGATACTATACTATACTATACATAACAAGTTAAAATTTAACTATATAATAGAATAAGACAAACACCCACTGAATTATTAATACAAGCACCAGAGGGAAGAGAATATTTTTTTAGGGCAAAGGTGGGGCGTAGCTTCATTACGCGCTGCTGTGAGTCATATCAGACAACATAAAACCAGCAGTTCTCATGGATTTCTGTGAGACTGATTTGAAGTTTTTCTTGAGTTTGTTTTGTACACATATTTTTTAGAGACAGGAGCTCAGCAACGGTTTGAAGATGAAGGTAAAAATTTACATTTTTCATTTAGCTTTAATAGCTAAAGGTAAAGTTAAAGTTCTGAATTAATACTAGTAGAACTGTAAAGGATGGGTGGATGGATGGATGGATGGATGGATGGATGGATGGATGGCAGATAGATAGACAGACAGACAGACAGACAAACAGACAGACAGACAGATCGATAGAATCACTGTTTAAACAGGGTTGTTTGTAAGGAATTTCAAAAACCTAAAAATGCGTATTTCTATATGTTTTTTAATAATTAATAACTATAACTAACTGTAACTTCAGATCATATTTTATAGATTGGACCCAAAAAATGGTCAATTTTGATTAATTTCATAAGGTCCGTGTTTTAAAAATAATAATAAAAAAGTGTTATAAAGTTATTGGAGAGTAATTTATAAGCAGTGTTTGGGTAAAAGTACCTAGTTTAAATATTAATGAACTGATCCACTGGAAAAATAAGCATTATTTCATATATTAATACCTCTACATCTTCTCATTCCTATTCCATCCTGGCCAAAAGGGCGTTTAATGTAGATTGGCAGCCAAGGGTTAGAATTTGGTTTGTACTTTGCACCGATTGAAGATATATCCAAGTTTAGAAACATCCTGATGAGAAAAAAAATTTGTCCTAAATATAAATAAAGGCTCTTTTATGAACAAATTAATACTTTTCCTATAGTTGGTACTATTATCACACATATAACAATAACGAGTATGAGAAATATAACGATAATGAGTATTTTTTTACTAAGATTTTCATCGAGATTAGGTAGCTACTGAATTCATCAATGTAGTAGCCGCATAACCACATGATCAATTTATCTAGTATTCTTTAATATTGATAGACGTGACCATCTGCCCCGGTTGCTTGTAGGTAAATATATATATATATATGTGTCTGTCTTAATCATGAAAAAAACACGAATTCATACCATTAAAATACAAAATGAGATCCAATTTTGATGTTTTTAAGACTTTATTCAGGTAAACTTTTACAACCTCCAGTAATTTTTAAAAAAATCTACACATCTCTGGGAAGAAAATGCCTAAAAAATATAAAACTTAGACAAAACATGTTAGAACCTTTTCCATATTTACTGTGAAATTGCAACTTATACAGTATAGTAAAGTAAAAAAAAAAACTATAGAAGAATACTTTTAAAGTAAAACCAACAAAAAAGGAATTGTACTATAATTGTAAAAAAAATTGTACTCAGCATCTGTACTGTAGGATCTCATTGATGAAAGCATATTATTCTCTTTCTTACAATAACCTTCACACCTCCGCAAAGACTTTCCACTAGATTGTGTTGTGTAACTGTTAATTGATAATTCAGCTACAAGAGTATTAATAAGATCAGACACTAATGTTAAGGTGAGGAGGTCTGGGGTGAATCAGTGTTCCAGTTTTTTCCCAGTGGTTTCCAATGGTTCCCCGTGAGTCAGAGTCACAGAGCTACATGCAGGACATGAGAGTTCTCCCAGAACACAGCATGTCTTCATGAAGTTCAGGGGTTTTGTGCACAGGGTCATTGTCATGCTGGAACAGTGTTTGGCTTTCTTAGTTTTAGGAATATTGTAAGTTATTTCTAAATAATAGTGGTAGCGCAGTGATTGATATCATTGGTCTGCTAATTGGAAGATCAGGGTTTGATTCCCAGCATCACCAAGTTGCAACTTCTGGGTTCCTGAGCAAGACCCTTAACCCCAATTGCTTAGTTGTATAAAAAAAGAAAAATGTAAGTCGCTCTGGATGAGAACGTCTGCCAAATGCTGTAGATGTAAGGTTAGAACATACAAAGACATTCTTAACAACTGTGTGACTCAGAATTTCTGGAAAAATTTATAGGTGTGCTGGTAAAAATGTTTGCTATATAGTAAACAAGATGCCAATTATAGCACAACAGTGACATTACTAAGAACAGGGCGTCTCTCTGTAAGTAATGAGGTGACCAATAAATAATGACCAGAGAGACTTTTTATATCCAGTGTCTAGGACAATTAAATAATTTAGCGATCATATTCAAGCTACAAAAATGAGGAAGTAGTTACAGATATTAACGACTATAATCTGTTTTAGACGTCATATAATTACGCCAGGCAGACAGATGGCAGGCAAACCTCTTCCCAAAATGACCCTGAAATTTGCAGAATTACGTCACTGACCTTATGACACTAAACATAAAATAGGTCACAGAGTGTTTAAATAACAGTTAAAATAATAAGGATAATTTCAGGAATGGAACTTTCAGCTTGGTGACCTGTATCTACCTGTTGTTTGTTTGTTACAGAAAGAACTGATGACACACTGTAATCTCGCGGTCACTGTGCTACGAGGAGAGATGGAGCAGTCATATGATATCTGTATGTTTCTTATTCATCACACACACATGTTTCATCATCACCATAACTAACACACCTGTCTGGATCAACTGAATGAGTTATCGATTCTTTGGAAGTTCCTGCCTTTAATGTTATTATTAATTTAATAATCTGGTTAAGCAGGAAAGTTAGTGTATGAAATCTCTTTGCAATTATTATTATTATTATTATTATATTTATTAATTTATTAAGCAGTAAGAAAATTGGTTGGTTACAGAAAAAAACTGAAGAGAAAATTAGTAGCTCAAGGTGTTGGACTGCTGAGCAGAAGATTATCGGTTTAATTCTCAGCACCACCCCAGGTGCTGATGCTGGGCCCCTGAGCAAGGCTCTTAACCCTCTACTGCTAAGTTGGATAAAAAAAATGAATAAATATGTCACTTTAAATAAGGTTTTTCTGCCAAAAGCAGAAAAAGAGAATTAAAAGAAATATAATAGAATAAATAAACAAAAAAAACCCAACAACAACAGATCATTCAAATGTCATGGCTGCGTACAAAAGCGCAACTATGTGTAAAACTGACACTTGCTTGCGTTTACTTACACTGCACCATATCTTTCTACAGTTTCACAGCCTGACCTCTACGTGACCCTGCGCCTGCCCACAGCCTGTGCTTGTACTCTGCAAACCAAAATGATTCAAAACAGCAAAACACCTGTGTGGAACGAGACCTTCCAATTCCATGTCTACTGCCAGCTGAAGGTGAGTCAGCAAGCTGTGTGGAGTCACCTAAACTTCCTGAATGCAGGTGTGATCTAAAACCAATCTTCAGGTTCTTCTGGAGGTTTTTTTAATCACTTTGCTGTCAAATATGCAAATCTGATATGGAGTATTTTCTAGTATTTATGGCATTATGGTCTGTATTAGGAAGTTTACTAAAAGTTTAAAGACACCTTACCAGCACAACCACATATCTGTTGCGTTCCCAAACTGTCTGAGCTACTGTCGTTTGCGTCAGATCTCGTTGGTGCTCCCATGGGAGTGCAGATCTCTACATAAAGGCGCTGTGTTTTAGTTGCAGTAGAAGAAGTCTTATGTCCTGCACCGAGTCCTGACTCAACCCCACTGAACACCTTTGGGATGAACTGGAACACCGACTGCACCCCAAAACTCCTCAACCACCATAAGTGTTTGATCTTATTAATATTCTTGTAGCTGAATCAATAAATCCCTATAGCCACATTTCAAAATCTAGTGGAAAATGTGGAGGCTATTATAGGATTCACCAGATCCATCTGTGTTTCCTCACCAAAATGTTGCTACAAATTTAAAAGCAGACCGTTTTGTGTAGAATGTCTTTATATGTTGTGGCATTACATTATTCCTTTACTGGAACTAAGAGACTCAAGCATGTTCCAGCATAACAATGTCTTTTAAAGGTGGGACAAACGTGGGGGAAGAAATGTCTACAACAGTATCTGCTTTGTGAAATTGTTTCCATTTAAATCTTAGAGCAAACCATAATAGTAAAATATTCTTAACTGACAAAGAGCTATTACAGAAATTACATAGACGACATTCATCTCCGGTCAACAAAAAAACATGCGAAAGTCTTGAGTGTCTTATTCAACATCTGGTATTAACTACCTGGTCGTATCTAGATCTAAAGGAAAGTGTCCAGTTGTTGCATGTTAGAAAAACTGGCATTAAAATTGTAGTAATTCCACCGTATAATACGATTATACATATCCGGTGGATAGGTCTGGAGTAGGCACCTTATTCCCACTCCTACTGAAGGAGCTTCGACTGCGAGAGGTTACAGGGATAGTATCCTGGAGCAATTTAAACTAAAAATGCGCATATCGTTCTCAGCCAAAGTCTTCTAGGAAAAACTTAATTGGATCGGACACTTTAATTGGATGGGGTCCGTCCAACCTCCGTAAGTGAAGTAGGAGCCACTGTGTCGGACTTAGGATGGCCGCAGCCAAACACATTCCTCCATTGACACGGGTCGTGACTCACGGCAAACGAGTCGCCTTGTTTCTCGCCTCTTACGATCAGCAAGGGGGTTCTGCGGACCTAGTCTACCCAAGGTCCCCCTGGGGAAATATGGTCTTTAAAATCACATATGGTTGTGTTGGTCAGGTGTCCACAAACTTTTGGCAATAAAGTTTATAATATGATCTAACTTGTTTTCAAAATGTACTATAAAATCACATTCAAAAAGTGTGATGGGTCACATTTTTAATTTATACAATTTCTTAACCCTAGCTAGCTAATCACTTTGATATGTGTTGTTATAGAAATATAACTGATTTCCTGGTGATAAAAGTACACCGCTGTACCACACACCCTGTCATATATATGTACACATGCCAAACAATAAAAAGAAACGTGGGCAAGTAAGGGGCTTAGTGGTTAAGGTGTTGGACTGATACCAGAAAGACGGTAAGTGCTGGATGTTAAGAGCAAGGGCCTTTACCCTCTTACCCCCAAGTGTAAGTTGCTCTGGATAAGGGCATCTGCCAAATGCTGTAAACGTAAATAACGTTAAGTATAAACAGATCTACAACATGTCAGTGTAATACAGAAGTCTTGTATTTGTCTGTTAGAATATTCTGGAAATAAATATGTATGATGGAGACCTAATGCAGGATGAGAAATGCGCCAACATTCTGTTTGACATCAGCACCCTCACACTGGGTCGAAAGGAGACTAAGGTCTTTGTCATGAGCGATAAGGTAAGTGCTGGATCTTTACAAGTTAAGTTAAACTTTAGGCAGCATATAATATAGCATGAGGATTATTTATATATTTATTTAGCCTTTAATCTGGCCAAAAAATGTTTGTTGCCATCTTTCATGCCATAATTTTCCACAGTGCATTAAGATAACTGGTACTGGAACTAGGAGGCCCATGCACTGTTCCAGCATGACAATGCCCCTGTGCACAAAGCCCCTGAGATCCATAAATACATGCAGTGTTCTGGTTGAGATGGAAAAACTCTCATGTCCTGTACAGAGCCCTGACTGGACTGGAACACCGACTGCACCTCAGACCTCCAGAGTAAATCTGGAGTGAGACTAAATATGGAAAAGGATATATAAAAAAACCCACATTTAAATGTGATGGCCTAGGTCAGGGGTGTCAAACTCAGTTTTTAGAGGGGTCAAAGCCTGGATGTGAAGGTAGCCACAAAAAACAAAGCTAACGAATGAATGTTGGTTTTATTTTCAGAAGCAAGACAAGCTTTGGCTGGAATTTGAAATGACAGAGAGGTAACAAACACTACTAACCAATTTTAAAAAGCAGAGATTTTGGTGCAATTATTAAATTATTTTGTTTTTGTTTTCAAGGACTTCATTGCAAACCTCAGTTTTGTGAATTGCATAAGGTTCCTAATTCGGCATCTTTTTGCAGGTTCAGAAAGGACCATGAAAATCAAAAAACCAACTGTTTATGCTAGATATACATACATATACAAAAGAACTCTTGCTTTTTATGTCATTGTATATTATACACTAATGCAAATCTGAAAAATATGCTTTTGTGGCTAAAATGAAGTTCACAATGAGTTTTGAACTGAACTTTTTCTTTGTGTGTTTGTCCCAGTGCTGAAGCGCCTGCTCATTTCGTCTCTAATGGAGTAATATTGGTAAGAGTTATTCTATTTTTAAACCGACATATAAAATTAAATGATCATGCAATTATGATTTTTACTTATGTTTATGAACCTGTGTACATTCTTTTACAATGATGTTTGATTTAATCAATCGAAAGCACTGAAAAAAGCAATAGAAATGAACAGGGCGGACATTTTTAAGAAAACATTCATAAGCAGTGGCGTCCGATGTGGCCTGACGGAATGCGAAATAACCACATTTTATCATTTAAAAAAACCTACAATTCATATGGTTATAGTTACAATTCATAAAGTGGGAACATCCATAAAACTAGTATGTTCCTACTATTATTTACGTTATGTTGGTTAGCTGCTAAGCGTGTGCGACTCTTTGTGATTTCATAGACTGCAACATCCCAGGCCTCCACTGTCTTCTGGAGTCTGGACAGATTCATGACTATCGCTTTGGTGATGCTGTCTAACCGTCTTATCTTCTGCCGTTTCCGTCTCCTTTTGCCCTTAATTTTTCCCAGCCTTACAATTTTTCCCAGCGAGTCTTGTTGTCTCATAAACTGGCCAAAGAATTTGAGCTTTAACTTCAGTATCTGTTCTTACAATGATCCGTCCGGGTTCATTTCCCTCATTTTTGACTGCTTTGATCACCTTGAAGTTCAAGAATATCTCTAGATTCTTCTTCAGCACCACAAATCAAAGAGGTCTTTACACATAGGTATCTATCTATCTATCTATCTATCTATCTATCTATCTATCTATCTATCTATCTATCTATCTATCTACAGTATTTATCTATCTATCTATCTATCTATCTATCTATCTATCTATCTATCTATCTATCTATCTATCTATCTATCTATCTATCTGTCTGTCTATGTGTCTATCTGTCTGACTGTCTGTCTTTAATGAAATATTTACAGTCGAGCATTGAAAAGGGACACATTTTTAAAATGAAGTAAACATAGAGCGATGAGTAAGCAGGGAGGGATCGAAGGGCGTAGAAATGAAAATTAATAGCGGACCTTGAATAAATTCTTTGAGCGCGGAGCGAAGATTTTTGCAGCTGCACTTATTTTGCTCACATATTTTGGTTATCATTACCCCTCAAAATCACATGTAAGTGTTATAACAACAAAAGCCAACAGTGTCCTAATTAGTTTCATATCAGAGTTATGGATACAGGAAGTGGTAGCTCAGTTGTTATGGTGTTCTGGCCGTGGGTTTAAGTGGCAGTGCCACCAAGCTGTCACTGTGGGCCATTGAGCAAGGCCCTTAACTCTCAACTGCTCAGCTGAATAAAAATTAAAGAAAAGTAAGTCACTCTGATTATTATTGTGATTAAAAGTTTTTAACGGTTTTGACACAAATGGAAGTTGCTGCTTTGGACTAAAAAGTATATTTTTGCATCTTTTCTATCTTAAAAATATCACAGTTTTGTTGTCATTTCTGTTGTGTTTTCAGGCCGCCCCAATGGCCACCGTGGAGGTGACGTTGGACAATAAGTCAAGCGACTGTAAGAAACTAAATCATGTCTTGTGAAACCTGTATATGACATCACAGTTAAAAACATTGTTGTAAAAATACTGCTCAACTGGTTGTTTAAACCTGCGTATTGTTTGTGTTTTTTATTTCAGGTGAAAAAGATTTGCTGTTAAAGATCCCAGGAGCACATTGCGAAACTCAAGTGCTGCCACTGTCTGAGGACAGCCGCTCCCTGCCGACTCTACATTACCACATCAACAAACACCTGGAGACCAAGATTCAACTCCAAGTGGTATGATTGGTCTCACGCCATCACGCTAACATTTATATCGAAGTGTTAGAAGACAAATAGGATACAAATTTTTCATAAAAAAGTTCTGATGACCTTTTCAATCAGCAATAAATAGAGCAAGATTCAGTCGTAAAATGCTACAACTTTTGTCTTCGGGTAACTGATAAATTTGGCTAATTATCTTTTTTGTTTCTTACCTGTTTTATCTGTTTTGAATGGTATAAAGGAGGATGAAACCGTAAGCAAAGCTGTAAACCCACTTAAAGCCAAAAAGGACTTGACCTTTCCTGTAGAAGAGGTAAGAATTGATTGTTGTTTATGTTTTTTATTAATGCTATCATTTACATCAGGCATTAATTTCAGCATTTAAAGCCTGAAACTGTATAAAAAAAACAATTTTACTATTTTTTTGCAATTCTGAAACATGTCTCAGTCCAGAGTGGTGTAAATCCTTATATTAATTTCTAAAAAAAAGTATTTTGATTATTTATTAGTATTACTATAAAATTTTTACCTAGCCTTATAGAGCCAATATGGGCACAGAAAAGCTTGAAAAAATTGACAATGCCGTCATTCCTGTCTGTGTTTCTAGTTTCTGTTTTCAATCTCTCTAAAACATCTAGTCTCTGTAGTCTCTAGTCTCTGAGTTAGTATGTACAGTACTTCCTGACCATTAATAAAGTTAATTGTGGAACATTGCATAGCGTCCACTTTAGTAAGTTTCCCACCTTTACATTTCCTTTGAAGATTTCAGGCTAACGCCAGTGCAACTAACTGGCCAACTGCCGCTGATATGCAAATTGCGATTATGCAAGTAATGCATAAGTGACGGAATACTCTGAGTATGAAAGGCAGCAGATTTGCAGAAATGTGGCGGATGTGGGCTAATTCGCATCGACCTTGGTTTCTGGACCTAAAGGAGCTGCTGATGGCCCCACCCTGGCCGATCCCTATTAGTAGGGATCTGCTGTCTCAGGTGAGCGGCGTGATATGGCACCACAGCACAGAGCTCTGGCATTTCACCTTCAGGGTTAATAAGTGAGCTAATCATTCTGCATGCCTGTGCTCTTAAAACTCTGGTGGAGGCTAAAGCATTCTCTACTAGGCAGACATATGACCTCTAGTCGAGTGTGTTTACGGATTGGTGTCGTAAGTCGACCTTGATCCGGTAAACTGTGCCATGTCTGGCATTCCTGCAGTACTTGCTAGACAGTGGATGTCTGCTGTCCATCTTACAAGTCTTCGTGTCCACTATCGCTTCTTTTCATTCCCCAATAGGGGGACAGTCAGTCAATAAGCAAACGAGGTTTCTTAGAGTGCAAAAAGATTATATCACTTACGCCGTCTTGGTGCCGCCTTGGGACATTAAAGTGGTTCTGGGAACACTAGCTTAGCCACTGTTTGAACCGTTGGCATTAGCAGCAATTAGAGGGCTCTCGCTTAGAACCCTGCTTTTGCTCGTATTTAAAGCGCGTGAAAGATTTTCATTTGCCAAGGTTGTCTCTGTTTTGGTCCGGAGTACTGCAATGTGACGCCCTGCCAAAGACCTGGCTATGTGCCAAAACCTGTGTCAACTTCCATCAGGTCCCCGTCTTTATTCAGGAGGATGTCTGTTGAATGGTCTTCTAAGAATACCTTTATAAGCTGGACACTCAAACATAAGTCCTGGAGTTGCCCCTGATGGCCTGCGTCCTGTGCCCCTTATAGTACCGTATTTCTCTCACTATTTGTTCCTGTGAATCCAAATGTAAATGATTGAATTGTGTAATTTTTCTATATTGTTTTTATCTTATAAAAGATACTTTTATCTCTGCTACTAAATTAAATGCTAAAATGTTTGTTTTACTCAACAGGATATTATCAGTTTACATTTGAACACAGTGGACAGGTACTGCTTAACATTATCAACTATTAACATTATACGTACAGAATGGATTTATTTTCGTTTCATTATGATATCAGTACATATCTGACTGGGTTAAATAGAATAAATGTATTCTGGAATAGTAAAATAAAACACGATTAACTAAATGATAGGGATTGTTTAACTGTTTACTAGAATTGATAAAGGCTTTGGGGTTAGCGACAATTGTTAGGATCTAAGCTCAGTCACCGTGACTGGAAACTTTAGGCCAGGAAATGTGTTTAATGTAATAGATAATTAAGTGACTACTTGACTTAATCATTTATGACTGGAATAAGTATTTTAGTCAGACAAAACCATTTGTTGAGATTATTATTGTTATACTCTTAATACTATTTTAGCTGAATGAATAGAATGAGATTAAATGTGAATGTGATGGTCAGGTGACCTTATACATTTGTTTATACCTTGTATCTACCAGTATCACTTTCAAACCTTTTTGTACTCCATCTATCTACTTGTGTCACTCTCTCACTCCATCTGACTCTACTTGTATCACTAAATTTTATTGTATTATCTTTCGTTCTTTTTTTCTACTTTCAGCTACAGCAACTTTAAACGTACATAGCAGTTTCTAACATTTAAACGTGTCTAACCTTTTGTTTGTGTGTAATGTATTAAGACCTGCGGAGGACATGAAGGTGCGTTTAGATTTCGACATACCCCCAGAGGAGAAGGAGTTTCTGGTGAAGAGGAAACTGCTGGTGGCTAAAGCCCTGCAGAAGGTTTTCAACCTTAAAACTCCTCTGGATAAGACCCAGGTATAAGAACGCAAACCTACGCATACGCACGCACATGTGCACACATACATACACACACATACTAACACAAATAATTTCAGAAACATTTTGTTACAACAATAAAAATGACACACCTGTATGAGTTAGTCATTAATTTGTTACCGTTATTATTATTCGTCTAACAGTCCTGGCTTTTTATTATTATTATCAGCACATTACCATAAAGGACCTGATTATAAAGCTTATAACTGAGATTTAAGGATGTAACTAAAGTATTCTATTTTATCAGCGAAATCCTATAGTTCAGAAAAGTGTTCAAGTGTCTTTTTAGCTATTGTAAGAAATTTTTACACCACTTTTAAATACTTGCTTTCACCTCAGACATACAAAAAAAAAGTCCAATGCAACAATTTCAGGGGCAGTTTTAGGTATTTTGTGTATTTTTTTTCAAAGTACAGTAATTTTGGGTGTTAATAGGAGTTTTCTGCCAAAACATAAACCTAAACAGTGCAATAGTTAAAACAATTCTTATAAAAGGCTTAGAAGGTTTTTTGACTACTACCTGGCAACCCTGTTTTTATCTCTCTTGTCCACTGCTCTGGTGGCAGTTTGACTTCTGACTTTTATATTTTTTCTTTGGGTCCACAATGTAAAAATTAATTTAATAGCTATAGAGCTAAATCAGGCAGTAAAAAAAGAAAAGATTATAAAATTAACATCAAAATAAAGTTAAAAATACATTAAAAATATCAAAAATAAATTCAACATTACAAGGATAAAGTGGTAGCTGTAGGTAAATTAGCTGCCATGCGGGTTGCCATGCATCTGTTTTTATCAGCAGAGGAGAAAGATGTGTTTGTCAAATTAAGGCCCTTTTAACAGGAGAACTTTATACATCTCTAGGTTAAGATTTCTACATAACTAATGGATTGGTAATTCTAACTGGATTATTTAATCCTAATCCACATCCATTATATAAAAAACAGCAAAAAGTATCATGCAATTCTGTGATTTTTTTTTCAAAACATTGTGACTTGTGTGTGCTAATAATAAACACCTGCATGTTGTGTGTGTTTAGGTACCGACAGTGGCCCTAGTGACGTCAGGAGGAGGCTCCAGGGCCATGACGGGCATGTACGGCCTTTTGAAAGGACTTCAGAACCTCGGATTACTCGATGCCCTCAGCTACATGACCTCTTTGTCTGGCTCCACCTGGTGGGTGTAAAAAAGCATCACAGACACAATGTTCTGTTTGTTTATTTTTCGGTTAATGTACAAAATTTGAGCCTGTTTGTGCCAGACTCATCCAGGAGAGCTTTATATACAGCTATATATATATATATATATATATATATATATATATATATATATATATATATATATATATATATTTTGCCTAGAGTTGCTTTGAGAATTTCCAAAAAAAATGTTTTTCCTAAAGAGGTTTTATATTGTAAACTAGATATTTAAAGTTATTTCAAATCAAAATTCTTATAGAGATATAAATCTAACTGTTAAAAACAATATTTATATTAATACGTATTAAATATCTAAAACTGAGATTGTTTTTCTAGAACAGATAGCGATTGCTGATTGTGAAAGGAACCCTGGTGGCTACGCTCAAATAAAGATGTGATTTTGCAGCATCACGTCGGAACTCTGTTTATCCGATAGACCAACACAAAGTAGCACATAATGGAAAATGGAACGAAAATGACATTCGGTTTTCAGAATTTTAAGCAAATGAAAATCTGAAAAGTGTGGTGTGCATTTGTATTTAGCCCCACAGCTCAGGTGGGAAAATCTCTCCACAGGACAACTATCAATGTCATGTACCCCACAAAGCTGGCCTTTATGGCAGAGTGGCAAGTAGAAAGCCATTGTTGAGAGAAAGACACAAGTCGTCCTATGCAATGCAAAACGCTTAGTGTGGCGGAGAGTAACATTGCTCCTCACCCTAAACATCTACAGCATCTAGCTTTTCTTGTTACATTGCTACTGAGGCAATGAAATACTCTGAAACAATAAGTACACACTATGAGGGTCTAGACAATTTAACTCCCCCTAACTTACGCATGCCAAGGCTGCAACCTTCCACAGAACAGCTTCCAGCCTGGCTCGATTTCATACCTGGTCATGCCCTGACTGCAGAAAACATTGGTAATAGGCTTCTTACAGAAAATTTTCGAAACAAATATTTAAAAAAAACGATTACAAAATGTTGCTAAAATGGTACGTGATGGGTAAATCTGGATATCATTTTAAATAATCGGCAGCCAAAAGTCTATAAGAAACACCGAACAGTGTTCAAAAAGCAAAAACTTTGTTTGTGTGCACTGTTATTCATTGTTTATGTGACCAAAAACAAATATACAAAACCAACATTTTTTCATTGTTCTACTTCCATTTATGACACAATGATAAAATCAGTACCGAACCGAAGAAGCAATTTTTATATATAACACTATTAATACACTAATTTTAGTACCTTCTTGCTAACAAAAAATTGTGGCTTTAGTGTGGTTAATCTCCTAGTTAATCTGAAATTATATTAATTACAGCAAAAAATCCGGTTACTTTTACCACTTGTGCTGTTGTTCACTCACCTCTAGTGCACTAAACATATTCAACATTTTTACTTAAAATAAGTTAAACCTGTCAGGCAAATAGAAGCACAGAAAATTGACAGCAACTGTTGTGTATAAAGTGAATATAAATCTTGTGTATTAATGTTTGGAGTTTGTGTTTCCAACCTCTTTCACTCTCTTTATGCAAGTCTGTTTGTCTGTATTATATTGATTCTTTCTCTTTTTCTACATAAGGTCAACTGCCAGTCTCTACGCCGATGCATCCTGGTCAAAGGACGGTCTGGATAAAACCATAGCATTTTCGCAGAAAGAGCTGTCCAAGAGCACAGCCAGCCTCTTCAGCCCTAAGCAGCTGCACAGTTATCGCACCGAGCTTCAGAACAGAGAGAAAGAAGGCCACATTAATTCCGCGATTGAAACTTGGGGGCTGATCATTGAATACCTCATCTTTGGAAAGGTCTGTCTCTCTCTAATAGAACATCTAGTAATTTTCTGTGGTTAAATACTGTTCCTGTAGTAAATATACCATACTATTTTACAATGATGTGGTAATTTGTTGTAAATTTTCTAATACTATATTATATTGTATGTGTGAGAACCATTACAGCACAAATCAAACATGTTAACAACCCAGCAATATTGCATGGCTGATTTTTTGTGGTAAAGCTTTGCTGTATTGTTTAACTTTTTCTGAATGAACGATTTCACATTGTTTCCCATTAGTAACTCTGTTTCCCATTGAACTCTTAAGATACAGTTGATCAGTTTACTATAGTTCTTTCTATAGTATGGAATATACATTAGCCGAGTGTATATACACACTATAATAAACTATTATACTGTAATATATTACTGTTATAACTACAGCTCCCAGCCACCGGAGGGCGCCCTCAGCTGATTTCTAGGCGTCATTTCCGGCATCACTTCCGGTGGCTAAGCTTCTTAAGCTAGCAGAACTATACTCAAGTTGCAGGTATTGTTTGCCCCGTCAACATACTAAGCGTTATGTCTAAGTCTTATGGGTATGAGCTCTGCTACGTTCGTGTTTTGGTTTGCGATATTTAGTCTAGTGTTTCGGGCTTGTTTGCTGCTTTTCTCTAGTTTATCCGTTTACCGACTTTTGCCTGCTTTACGATTACTATGCCCCGTCCTGTGTATTGTGTTTGTTTAATAAAAACGCATTCTGCATTAAAGATTCCACTCAGCCCGGTTCGTCACAATTTCAGTTTACCACATCTTACTGTATCAAACTCTAAAGTATACAATGGTATTTATGGAAAAATCCACCTACACTGCAACATGTGTAGTATATACATTGAAATTGACTTGACAGTAGGGTTGAAACCTGGCTCTAATACAAATTCTGGCATAATGCGACACCTAGATGCATGGTTATATTATTATATTTTCTGTGTGGCTCAGAAACATCCAGGGAAGCTGTCTGACTACCGAAAGGCAGTGTCTGAGGGCCAGAACCCATTACCGATCTACACAGCAGTAAACACGAAGAAGAAAACTTGTGGCAGTGTAGTGCCTGGTAAAGACAGCACATTAAACCTGGAACCTGTGGTTTAACCTGCTGCAATCATTTACTGCTGCCTTTTTGCCTATCGATTTCAGAATGGTGCGAGTTTACCCCATACGAGGTGGGAATTCCTAAATACGGAGCATTTGTACCAGTAGAACATTTCGGGAGCAAGTTCTACCTGGGTCATGTGGTGAAAGAGTTACCAGAAACGCGCGTCTCCATCATGCTAGGTCAAAAAGACAGTTGTGTCCCTCAGAATATTTGAGCCATTGTGTCATACAGAGTAACCAATACTAATCAAATTGTGTGCGTGTGCAGGCATGTGGAGCAGCGTTTTCTCTGCTAGCTTGTCACAGCTCTGGACTAATTTTACTGGATTAATGCCGTTATGGGTATCCCAACTTGGAGATAAGGTTGACCCGATAGGTAAGTACACATTTTTAGTAAAACTGAGAAGTGACCGATTTTGAACAATGCCCAAATAAAACAAACAAACAAACAAATAATAGACTGTGCAAACTAGAACTACCAATAGATGTATATTCTTACATTTATGGCACTTGGAAGACCCCCTTATCCAGAGCCCTTATACATTTCATTTGTAAAGCTGAGAAGGTCAGAATTAGGACCTTGCTCAAGAGCCCAACGTTGGCAGTTTGGTGTTCTTGGATATTAAATCCATGATCTTTCGATTACCAATCCAGCACCTTCACCAGTGAGGTCCCATTTGCCTCATTAGATATAAAGCAAATGTAGCTCAAATGGTTAGGGCTCAAGGTTGTTAATTAGAGAATTGGGGTTCAAGTCTCAGCACTGCCAGGCTGCCACTGCTGGGCACTTGAGGAAGGCCCTTAACCCTCTCTGCTCCAGGGGCGCAGTATCAAGGCTAACTCTGTGCTCTAACCCCCAAATTTTAACTGTGCAGTAATGTTAATGTGACAGAAAAGCTGCATGTGTGTATTTGCAAGCTTCTTTAGCACCATTGTTTAAGCCTAAGAGGCAAGAGGGTAGCTTTGTGGCAAACGGTTGCGCTTCCACTGCTAAACCTCTGAGCAGGGCCCTTACCTTCCAAATGCAGAGTTGTAAACAATTAGAAAAACTACAGTTGCTCTCAAAAAAGCATCTGCCAAATGTGATTATGTACATTTTGATTTTAAGAGTACCATGAAAGTAATTTGTCTGTTTGATGTCTAAACACTGCTGCACTTTCTGGCCTATAGAGTCCGACAATAAAGCTACGACTATGGATACTATGCGCATCATGCCAGAGGCTTCCAGGCTGAGCACCCTTCTTAATAAGGCCCCCACCATCAGCAGATTTTTTAACTTCCTGAGAGGCTTCAACTTGCGTGACACATACAAAGAACACCCAGGATTCAACGCCTGTAATGGTCAGAACTCACTACCATATTTCACAAAACTTATTTACGGTTTCATTACGGCTACCTAGCCTATTTAGCATACAAAAGGAAGGCATATAGATTTGTGTTGGTTGGCTTATGTCTCGTGCTTTAGATGCACATCCAGATTCGTTTCCAAACAAGCTGACCCCAGCCGACCCCATTCTCAACATGGTGGATGCCGGATTTGCCATTAAAACGCCGCTCATTCCAGTACTACGGCCCCACAGAAAAGCTGATGTCATTCTGTGCCTTAACTACAGTTGGGCTACAGATCATTTACTGGTGAGAAAAAAATGAAAGAGGAAATCATTTGGGGTTTTATTACTTGTACAGTGATTGTTTATTTAAACCCAGAAAAATGGAAAATGTGTTTAGTTGAAATACTAGCAGGTTTTTAAATGTGTGTGTATGTTCTACAGTGCATGAAGGACATACAGAAATACTGCAATGAACAGAAGTTGCCATTCCCAAAGATAGATTTTAACAAGTATAAATCTCAGCCAAAAGAGGAGGCTTATGTGTTTGAAGACGAGAGCAATCCCGACGCTCCCATTGTGGTGCTGTTTCCGCTGGTCAACGCCTCGTTCAAGGAGTTTAAAGAGCCAGGTAAAAACACTGTTTACATGATAAGACAGCTTTCATTTAAGGAACATAACTGTTGCATTTGTTGTATATTTGGACTACCACAGAAAATGCTCTGATGAGTATTCTGATGAAAACTTCTCTGCTTCCACTATAAGAAAACAAAAGTGTGAAAAATGTTTTTCGGGATTATTTCATGACAATTTGTATAAGTGTAATGTCCACAAATTGTTAATTGTTAATTTTGTTGAGGTTAAAATGAAATATTCTACATTATTAAGGTCTGGGGCATCACCAATAGTGCAAGCCTTTAATTAAAAAAAACAATTACTTCCAAAATCATCAGCCAATCAAATTGTAATGTTAATTGGCAGCACATCCTCAGGGTCTAGCAGCCTGTTCATTGCTACTCACAGCGTTTGTTAGAAATTTCCAAAGTAAAAAAGTGAAACTCAAAGAAAGGAAATGACAGCCGCAATCGCTGGCACAGTTACATCAAATAATATTAAAACAGCTAGAACTAAGCACAAAAAACTGTTTTTTGGCTGTTTACTTTTTAATATGAATAAAAATACTTGAAACATATAATGTCAGTTGTGCATAATATGTGCGTTATTTGTATACAGCTGCATTAGCTGTAATAGAGATGTGTGTATTCGGTTTACAGTTGGCCCTAACTAAAAGCCCATGGTACACCACTGTTAGTTGTTGATAGAAGTTGAGTTTGAAGCGTAAGATTCTAATCTGAGATTACCAAAGCCGCGAGCTAAGGAAATCTTTAATGCGTTCAAAACAAATTCAAAACTAAGTTCCACTATGATAGTTTTAAACCATATTGGGTATGAGCTTTCACACACATCTTCAAGTTGAGGAAGTCTGTACTTTCTTACAACTTGGACATCCTAAATTGTGTCAATCGCTTGGCTAGCAAAAAGATAACACCAGGGCGAACTATAGGAGTAAGGCATGCTAGCAAATGCTGTGTGATGTTCTGGGCAAAGTTCTTCAGGACCTTTTGGACCTTATCCTGACATAAATGTTACTTTGACAGGTACCCTCTACCTAAATATGAATGCAGACCAAGTACCCTCTTATGGCAAGATTATGCTTTCCGAATAACTGCAAACATTTTGGAAATTATTAGAAATATGACCTAGTGTTAGTCCAAATTCTCCAAATCTGATCACGCATTAGTGGGATGTGCTGGACAAACAAGTCTTATTTATAGAAGCTACATATCACTTCTAAAGTCTGCTTTTGAGATCTGCTGCTGCAGTCTTGTTGCCAGACATTACAGCACAACTTCAAGGTTTTTTGGAGAAAATGTTTGGAGAAAATTTGTTTTGGCATCCCAAGGAGGACCCACATAATTTTAGGCACCCGAGTAGCGTAGATGATGGTAGTTGTTCGAACATTTTTGCATCAGATTCTGTCTTCAATCATTCAGTCCAGTTTTTAAACTGAGATCAGTGACAAAAGCATAAAACAAAGGGAACCCCTTATTAGTTCCTGAGTTCTGACAAACATAGCTACTCATGGCAAAGGTATATGGGTAGTGTCCTTTTTATCAACTAGCCAATTATTTCTGTAAGCTTAACCTCTGTGTGTCTGTGCTTACACTGCAGGAGTGAAAAGAAGTGGAAAGAAGGATATGGAGGACGGAAATATTGATGTGAGGTCCAGCTGTTCTCCGTATGCTACAAATCACTTAACGTACACGCCAGAAGATTTCCAAAAACTGTTGAACCTCACCACCTACAACGTCTTAAACAATGCAGCACACATTAAATATGCACTGAAAAAAGCTCTGAACAAAAAAGGGCTTAGATTGACAGATTGATTTAGGCTGTGGGACTGAACCAGAATATAATACACTCCTTGTAAATAATGGCATGGGAAACACTGAAATTTTTTACCTAGGTCAATAAGTTCTTTATATCAGCCGGTCACCTTACCTAATGAATTTTAACAAATCAGGCGCCATTGTCGTTTATTCAATGACATTCGACTCGCATTAACAATCCGATCTGTCTGCTTAAACTGCACATGCTAATGCACGTGTCCGATTCATCTCCAATTCAGTACCACATTCAGTACCGAATGAAAATATCGAAATTTATTTATTTTTTTCCTGCTTACACTGTCATATCCGATCTGTGCCAGGTTGGAGGAAAAAAATCTAAATTGGGTCACTTGATACAAGCAGTTTAAATGCAGCCCTTGTCTCACTTTTACTTCTGTAATAACATGTAGATATCATCCCAAAGGTGTTAAGTGGGGTTGAGTCAGAGTCAGGGCTCTGTACAGGACACTCGATTTTTAATACTCCAACCAGAACACATCATGACTTTATCAAACAGTGTTCGGGTCTCTCAATGAAGGAATAATGCAATTCTGCAACGTACAAGGACATTATTAACAACTGGGTGTGCTGGACAAACCCTTAGCCCTATGGTGTATATAGAAATATATTTAAGTTAATAATGCATGAATAGTATAAGCCAGAGATGCTTTGTATATATGATGTGATTAACGTTACAAAAGTGATGAAATGTAAAAGATTTGAAGATGAGTGTAGCTTGTAATACCTATAGAAGATATAAAACTAACAAAACTGTTAAATTAGGATTTGGAGATTATGTAATGTTAGCCTGTAATGTGCTTCTGAAATAAACTACTTCTTCAACGATATATTTGTTTAGACTTCATTTTAATCCAGCAGTCACAGCACTGAGAGAACATTAAAAGGTTCCATTTGTGTAAGATTTATCTCAGGGGTGTCCAAAGTCCAGCTTGCAGGCCAAGTATGACTTGTGGATGAATTTCAAACGGCTAACAGCTTGTCTTTTTAAAATGTATATGTGGTCTTATTTACAAATCATGCAATTTAGACCATTAGATGGACAATTATTAGCTCTGACTAAAGACAACACAAAGCACAACACAAGCTCAGAACAAATGCAAACTAACTTTTGATAACACAACCACTAAACGGCAAAGATTTTGTGGGAAGCGATTGAGTTTGAAGCCTGGAAGCCTCTGACTCTGGCATTACTCTAGTTCCGGGACCCATGTACTAAAGGTTTGCACAGGTTAGGCTACCTTAATCTGTATTTCTTTTTATTCAGGTTAAAAGAACTCAAACTCTTACAAGCCCTTAGTGTTCTTACAAACTCTTAGTATTGATCTGATCAAAGCCAGAGCAGCAGCAATTAAATCAGAATATTCTATTTCACACAAACAAAAAACTGCTTTTTGTGCTTCATGCACTGGACAACTAATGCATCCTGGGCCTGGGAGTGTCTCACACCGAGGTGCAATCGAGACTTTACACTGCCCGCACTGCACTAACATGCCTGTCTAGATGCTGAGGACCAGCCGTAGCAGCATCGGATTGGGATGTCTGAGAAGGAGGCATGGGCAGACACTGGCCATGACCTCACTGGAGGCAAAGGCCCCACAGATCTCCTAGAGAAGCTTATGGAGATCCCATCTAAGGCTGTACAAGCTGTTCCTAAAGCAGATGCTCTAGAATGTTGAGTGAAGCTCGAAAGGGAAACTCTCCAGTTCTGCGTGTAACCTCGCTTACCCGACAGCAGGAACAAGACATTGTGGTCATCGCTGTGCTTGCTGCTGTGTGGTGAGTGGGTTTTAGTTTCAGATTCTGATTTAACTGCCCCCGTGCAGGCTTTTCTTTGAGTATGCCGCCACTTATGAATGATTTGCGTTTAGCATTTGCGTTATCCTGTAATCTTCAAAAACAATGTGAAGATAGGAAAGTTCCCCCGGCTAATTCTCTCCAATGTCTCACTCCCACTGTCAGGAAACTGAATCTTAGAAAGTGTTTTTTTTTCTTTTACACTGAAGTTTTGATTCACGTGATTGTTTTATTAAAGCGGATTTAAGAAAATGACAAAAAATGAAAATGTTACTTATATCATCAACTGTCTGGATCTTATCATAAACCGTCAGCTTTTTCACAATCCGTAACATAGAAAGTAATTCTACAACCTTTTCATCACTGAATAAATAACAAATCAACCAAAAAGGCATTTCTTCTCAAATCATACCTACCCAATTGCTGTAATATTATATATTAATAATTTTTATTTCTTATTTATTTTTTAGGGGTAAGTCTTTGAGTTTTACCTAACATGGAAAAGATCAGACATCAGTAATTAGTTTATCGACAGTTTATCCCAACAACAAACTGTCATGTACTATAACGTGTATGTATGCGTGCCATGTGCATAGCCCTGAGGAGGACATGAAGGTGGATTTTTTTTGACATACCCCAAGTAGAGAAGAAGTTTTGGATGGATAGGAAAAAAATACTTCTCTGGATCCCAGTAAGGTAATATACTTTAAACACAAGCAAATTGAGACACATTATTACATAAGAACAATTAATGAAAAATGAACAGCTTATACTTATACTGAGCAGATAAAACCACAACTTACGGCTTCGGCATCAGCCTGAACTACTGTTGAATCTTTAGGTACTTTACGATCCGATCAGATTCCGATTCTGGGAATCACGATCCGATTCCAAAATCAATTCTTAATCTACATTTTTTTTCTAATTCTATTCCTGTGTTCTTTGCTTTATGTTTATAGTTGAAATTTGACATCATCATCATCCATGATTTGGTTTTATAAATTTTCTTTTACTAGCAAAGTTGTATTCAGGATGAACTAAAGCTCTAAATGAAACATCGTAACATCAGATTATTATAACAATTATGAAGAACACTGACAGCCGTAAGGGCTGTACCTTGACTCAAGCACCTGCAATAGTGTGCGAAACCCTGTGTTATCCATGACAGGGAACGACCACAAATCTTTGGCAAGAAAACCGCAACTAACCGAGTAATTTGCTTCACCTTTTTTTAGAATCCGGTGGAAGCGTTGCAAAGTGTTGCCACACAGTCGATTTTACATTTAAATAAAAGTTGATTGTCCATTTTTGTTCAAATTTTGCAAATTGGCCAGCATACGTACATGCGTCAGTCAGTGCTAATGCAAAAGACTGTAATAAATTAACTGTTTGTTAAGTTTAGACGTGGTAATTTTGTGTCAGCACTCATTCTGTGTGTGTGTGTGTGTGTGTAAGAGCATTTTTCCCCTCGGGGCTTGCCGTAGTTTGGTGAGAGTGCATGTGCACAGTGTTGTGAGACAGAAGAAATAGTTGCAAATAAAAGTCTGTATCTAATAAAGCAGTTCAGTAGATTTTAGACTGCTTTCATTCTTTATTTTTATTAAATTTAAGTGTTCAGGCGAACCTGCGACAAACGTTTGCTTTTTCCATGTCTTGCACGTGCAGGCCCGTCTTTTCAGGAAACATTGAATCGATTTTTTCCCACCTTTGCTAATTTTCTTACATGCAGAAATGAATTTTCTTCTAATAAAGGCGTATACACACATTTAAGAGCGAAGAACATAACTGTAAATGTAAAAGTTTTGTACAAATACAAAAGCCTTTTTTTAAACAAAATAAAGAATCAAAAGAACTGAATCAAAGAACCGACTCAGGAAATCGACTTGGAATTAAAATTAAAAAAATTATTCGTTACATGAAGTAGAATTGTTGGTTAATGTTTAATATAAATTTTCATTTAGGAATTTATAAAGAACATTAAAGAATAAAGAAATCTGAAAACACACATATACATTTTTATTTGCACGCTATAACAATATTACCGAATCAGCGATATTGCTAATATTGCTAGCTTGCTCTTACATTAATAAGGGACAGTCAATTATGTCTTATAATATATAACTTATTTTAGTGACTTAAGACCTAATTTTATTCTAAGATGTCTTTTTTGTGTGGGAATATTTTTTTTTTTTACCATTTTATACAGTATATAAAATATGCTAATGCCTGAGCTTAGCATTAACAGCAGACGATGTTTAGCATCAAGAAATTTATTTAAACATGCCTAAAACAATCAATTAGATTTCTTCACTTACTTTTTAAAAAGACATACATCCTGATCTTAATTTTAAAAAATGTGTCATATTTAGCCAAATATTGAATATTATTAGCTTAATAAAGTTAAACCAACCTTAAGCTAAATACAAATTGCATATGGTTTTAGTTCTATGCCCCGCCCTCCAGCCCACCAGAGGTTATAATATTCATTTAAATATATTATAATATTATTACAAGATTCTAAAATCCTTTTTTTTTAAAGAAATTATTTGTTACATCTGTTAAATCCTTTCATACAACAAATCAGATACGATTTTTTTTTCCTTTTAAAGTTTAAAAATGAAGCAATAAGTGTGTCATGATTTTTATTTTATTTTTATTATTTCAAAAAAAACATTGATCCACAAATAGATTATACGCAAAATAAGGGATTTTTTTTTTTTTTTTTTTTACATTTACGGCATTTGGAAGACGTCCTTATCCAGGGCGACTTACATTTATCTTATTTATACAACTAGGCAATTAGGGGTGAAGGGCCTTGCTCAGGAGCCCAGCAGTGGCAACTTGGTGGTGCTGTAAATCGAACCCTGATCTTTTAATTAGCAGTACAACACATTAACCACTGTGCTACCACTTCCCTTTTTTTTTAAATACAAAAATTGCTCTGTGGTTTTTCTGTTTCCTATTTATTATTCAGATTTTCTTACATGCTTGATGATGACAGCAACATGTTCCAGAGTAAAATCATTTGGCAAGTGAAGTTTGACCGAGAGAGAGGGAGACATTTGTTCAATTATTCATCCTGCGCCTCCTGAGCTCCAATAACACATGGTGTCGGAAAAACAAAAGTTCCCAGACATCTTCATTGGCCATAAGTGTCTGATCTCACTAATACTATTGTGGCTGACTAAACAAATTCCCACAGCACTGCTCCAGTATATAGTGGAAAACCTTTTCAGTTTATTATAGGAGGAAAGATATAACTAAATCTTAAAAAATAGGATGTTCAAAAAAACAATTAAATGTGATAGTTAGGTGTCCCAAAAGTTTTTGTTAAAAGAATTTAATGTAACTTCTGTTTTCCTTCATAATTCTGTGTTGCACATCCTTGATACAAAAAAATTAAAAAATAAATAAAAAACTAGTGGCAAATTAATATAGATCCAGACTGATACACAAATGTATTATTTGCCTTAAAGTATTAAAATTATACATATTTACAACGTTATTTATGGTTATACAGGTTGGTTTCAGCGACACATATGCATGTTTTATTCATGCAAGAATGCTTTGCTTTGGTTTACTCCTTCATGTAAATCCGTACATTAACAAACACGTACTTCAGGTGTAAATTCAGGAGAAGATTTATTTAGTTTGGGTTAGTTTTTTATCAGATTATCAAGTATTAATTTGGAAATTATGAAATAGCTGTGGGTGTTGCCTCACAGCAAGAAGGTCCCGGGTTCGATTCCTGTATGAGGTCTTTCTGTGTGGCGTTTGCATGTTCTCCCTGTACTTGTGTGGGTTTACTCCGCTTTCCTCCACAGTCCAAAAACATGTATTTTAGATTAATTAGTGATTCTAAAATGTCCATGCGTGTGGCCCTGTGATGGACTGGCGACCTGTCCAGGGTGTCCCCCTCCTTTCAGAGACGGCTGGGATAGACTCCAGCCTGACCCTGAATTATGGAAATAAGCGGGTATAGAAGATAAATGAATGATTAACAGTGAAATAGTACAACTGAATTGTTTTATTTTTATTATTAATTTGTGATATATCATTTATAGTCATTTATTGTTAACATGATAAGGACTACTATTTGCACTTCTGGTAGATACTAAACAGCATTTTGTTGCTATGTACTTGTACCTTGTAATGACAATAAGTTGTATCTATCTAAATACAACTTTATATCAAACTAAAGGTCTGTCCAGGGTGTACTCCACCTGCCTTTTGCCCTTTCAGAGACAGCTTGGATAGGCTCCAGCAGATCCCTGTGAGCCCGAATTAGGAAAGTAGCTTTCTTCTCTGAGAGGGCACCCAAGCTGCCCTTATTTACTGGCCACCACTGTAACCATATGTGATGTATTTTTTTACTAATCTACATGCAGCTGCTTAAAATAAAATAAAATGAGTAAGTGGGGCTCCTCTGAACACTGTTTCATATTAATCCATCATAAATAAATACATAAATAAATGTTGTTTCAGACCTCACATTGTGTCCACAATGCCCTCCAGATTTGATCTGTAAAAGCTCAGCCTGCCATGGTGTATGCTTCCCATCTACCATATGGTGGGTGGTGTAGAAGTGAGTCAGGTGTACTAGTAAATGGAGAAGCAGGATGACTCCGGGAGCAGAGCTGGGAATCGGCGTAGACTCCTCTACACAAGCCAAACACCACAAACTTTCTATAAACAAAATATAACTCTTTAGTGATTCTTTAGCTTAAAAGGTTTCCTTATTTGTCCCAGACTAAAAGTGATGACATCACCCTTGTTCCGAACGGCATGATGTGAATACCTCCGTGGGCTTTCACATAAATATTTACACTCTG
This sequence comes from Bagarius yarrelli, assembly GCA_005784505.1. NCBI lineage: Eukaryota > Metazoa > Chordata > Actinopteri > Siluriformes > Sisoridae > Bagarius > Bagarius yarrelli. Next base: position 740,167 of record VCAZ01000117.1, on the reverse strand, counting down.
GACACTTAGCAGATGAGGATCCCGTTGACACTACAAATCAGCTTCAGCTCGCAGTGTTCTATTAGCGAGGATTAAAAATAAGTCTGTAATGTGCCGAAGCAGCAGCAGCGGCAGCGGCAGCAGCAGCGGCAGTGTCGTAAAACATCTCTCCTAGTTTGGGCTTTGTGTGTTTAGGGAGTCTTGTGGTGTTTAGTGTAATGTTCCTCTAGCACAGACCATTATTTTAATAAATTATATTAATACATTTGGCATGTAATTTAATCTAAAACAATGTTTTTATACTCCTATTTAAACTACAAACTTGTGAATAAGATCTAAAAGTTTTTAAACTCCTGCACCAGAGCCAAGTTATAATAATCAGAATCCTTTCCAGCTGACTCACACTCTGCAAAAAAAGAGGTCCAGTCCCAAGCAGATGCTGAGAAGATAGCGAATTACTGAGTCGTCTTCTCAGGAGCAACAGAGAAAAGAGAGTCATATTAACATAGAAAAAAACACACTTTGAAACATACTGTATATTAAAAGAAATATTAAATGAATTACTTTATGTCCCTTTTTAATTTTGCCATTGATTTAGCACAGGTTTTTTTTCTGTTTCACTCAAAAACTTACACTCTAAAAATGTTTCATTCAAACAGAAAAGAGGTTAAGGTGTTGGACTACCAACCCAAAGATTGTGGGTTTGATTCCCAGCTCCACCAAGCTGCCACTGTTGGGCCCCTTAACCCCCAATTGCTTAGTTGTATAAAGAAAGAGATAAATGTAAGTCGCTCTGGATAAGGGTGCTTGCCAAATGCTGTAAATGTAAATATATGAGGTCCTGGGTTCAAGCCCCAGCTTCTCCATCTCAGGAATTTTCCCATTTACAAAGGTCCACAAGATCTGTAATCTGGCATGTTGTCCAAAAGTCACAAGCACATGCTAAACATGGGAAAGAATATCTTGGCTTTACCTTGAACTGTATTGTTTGGTTTGTTTATATTATGGGACACCAGGTATGGTCCTGGAGGGCCAGAGTCCTGCTTACAACAGCTGTTACATTCAGGAACATTGCACAGATGTTCCTCTTTGTATCATCAGAAGTGGTGGCTCAGTGGTTAAGGTGTTGGACTGACACCTGAAAGACCAGGGTTCGATTCCCAGCCACCACTGTTGGGCCCCTGAGCAAGTCTGCCAAATTCTGTAAATGTATTTAAAGCAAAATATTGATATTCTATGTATAGAAAGCAATTCTTCCAGTTCTCCACTTACAGGGTAAAGTAACCTGGTGGTCAAATCCATACACGAGTCCTTTGGTGGAATCTGTTTTTGATTATGTCTGTTTCTCACAGGATGCTAGGCTAGAATTTGTTTAGCCAATACTTAAGACAATTAAGAACTCTTTGGCTATATTTCAGCTCACATGGTTTGAGGAAGGAAAGGATGGACATATGATCCCAATAATACTACAATACATTGAAGCATTGTGATGGAAGCGCAGTGGATAATGTGTTGGACTCATTTTTTGGAAGATCAGGGTTCAATTTCCAGCGCCACCAAGCTGCCACAGCTGGGCCGCCTTAGAAAAAAGCCTTCACCCCCTAACCCCCTTAACTCAGTTGTATAAAAGAGATAAATGTAAGTCGCTTTAGATAAAGCTTTAAATGTTAATGTAAATATCTAAATAGAATGTTCCTGTGGCGGGCCCGCTAGAGAAATCCCGACTTGGGAATATCCAGGGATCCCTTAGGAGGATCTTAAGACTGTGGCTAAGGATAAAGAGACCTGGATTGAACGTTCAACAGTGTTACTATTACCAAAAGAGAGACAGATGATCAGTTCACTCAGTTGTGTATTGTCCAGTAGTGGCTTTTTGGTAGTCTTGATATCGCCTTGATTTTGATTAGGTTTGTTGGACTTCATGATTACTAGGATTTATCTGAGGTCATATCAGAGTACATTTGAGTGACTAGTTAGTAAATGTGTATTTGGTTCTTACAAATATCACAAAGTGTATTCTGGATCAGTAAAATTTGTCTCCATACCTTGGACATGACAACAAACAACCATTATTGCATTATTCTCTGGTGGTACAATCACCCAGCTACAAACAAAACACACACAGGTCCCACATGTAAATGACTTTTGAATCTACATTACCTTTTGGGCATTTAGCAGACGTCATCATCCAAAGCTACTTACATTTACCTATTTTTATCCTACCAGTGTTGGCAGATGTTAAGAAACCAATGTAGTTAAAAGTGTAAATACCAAGTTTACTTTCTTTTATAAGTGAACTAAGATGAATGTGCTTTTTTTTAACTTTCTTATAATAAGTTGTGGTGGCTCATGGTTAAGGTGTTGGACTACCAACCCAAAAATTGTAGGTTCGATTCCCAGCTGCACCACTGCTGGGCCCCTGAGCAAGGCCCTTAACCCCCAATTGCTCAGTTGTATAAATGTAAGTCGCTCTGGATGAGGACGTCTGCCAAATGCTGTAAATGTAAATCAGCCACTTTTTTCAGGTTTTAATAGTAAACGCTGAAGTCGACTACATTTGTATTACAATTAGACTGAAAACTATTTTGTAAGTCAACTGAAGGAAATTAGTTCAGTTCTTTAACAACACATTTTAAAGTCCACTTTGAAGTAAACTGATACAAATACAATGGAATGCAAGCCTTTATTTATCACATATACATTACTGCCCAGTCAAATTTCTTTTCTTCATATTTCCCAGTATATGCAATTGAGGTCTGATATGATGGCAATGTTGCAGAAAAAATATTTAATGTTTTGTTTAAGGGTTTAACTGTGGCAGCTTGGCAGGTGTGGCTTCAACCCTGATCCCCAGTTCAATAAAACAGTTGTGTCACCACTGCCTCATTTATATACTTTAGTATTCATTTTATTTACTATATATTTAATCATTTTATAGAAAAAAAAATAAACATACTTATTATTTCTGAGTTTGAAATAATGATAATAAGAGTGTATTTTAAAAAAACAATATAAATAAGGTTAATAACGCAATAAGGATAAGAAGAATGCCGAGTTTGTTTGTTTTTTGTATGCGGTATCACCCTTATGAATGGTTGGTCCACTCTTAGTCGCTCCACATTGTTTTAAATATAAGATATGCATTTGTTATACCAGTTTTGTACATCTTTCCAGCAAATGGTAATGGCCGGAAAGAGCAGGCACACACTAATGACTAATGACCAGCGTCATAATGCTTTGCATTATCTGTGGTTAGGAAAGAACTCTTAATTTGACATCAACAGCATGTCCAGTCCGCAACTCAAGACACAAAAATGCAAATCAGGTTTTTCAGTAAAGGACATTAAGGGGATTTCTTAATAGTTTAAAACCCGAGAAAAATGTGGAAAATAATATTCAGCATATTTTGTTCCTTGCTTGAAAACTTATAACTTATAGCACATCAGATGACTTGCACAAACTTAAAACATAAATTTGTAAATGTGTCAGTTAGTTTTATGTAATTAGAAAAAATACATATATTTTATATAGTTTTAGCTTTGGGAGTAGTTTTTCATGCAGACTTTAATGAAGTTCCCTTCGATTAATTAGATATAAAAGTGAAATAATTTTATAACATATGCTTTTCAAGGGGTTAAACAACGAAGATCATTTTTTCGTGAAAGAAAAGTGTCAAAAGATCATTTTTGCAATTTTGTCCTTTTAAAAAAAAGCGACTGCATACCTTCTGTCCCCTGCCAATCAGTGACACTAGCCAATCATGGCTGTGATTTCATGTATGCACAAAACATTGATGGCGCTTTTTTCATTGTGTTACGCTACAGCTGGATTAAGTTATATCAATTTTTTTCCTTTTTTTATCTGCCATGAGAAATTTTTACTATTGAGCTCAGGTTTATCTGTTGTCTGTCAGGCTTGCCAGGTGCGTTGCTCTGCCGGCCATCCAAGGAAACAGTGAGACTTTGTGTCATTGTTCTAGTCCAGTGGTGTTCATCCTGCAGAGTTTAGCTCCAACCCTAATCAAACACACCTGAACCAACTAATCAAGATCTTCCTGGGTAGACTTAAAACTTACAGGTAGGTGCATTGAGGCAAAGTGGAGCTAAACTCTGCAGGACACCGGCCCTCCAGGACCAAGTTTCGACACCCCTGTTCTAGTCCATGTGCTTAATGTTTGTTTATGTCTTGTTATGTGATTTATGTGTCACATTACACATTACACAACACATTTTGGTCATGTTTTCCTTATTGTGTTCAGGTGTGTCACGTTTAGTTAATGTGTTTCATTTTGTTTGTTATATATATATATATATATATTATATATATATATATATATATATATATATATATATATTATATATGATATATATATATATATATATATATATATATATATATATATATATATATATAGTATATATAGTATATATTATATAGATAGGTATATATTATATATATATATATATATATATATATATATATATATGAGGTAGTATATATATATATATATATATATATATAGTATATACTACCTATATATATATATATATATGTATATATATGTATATATATATGTATATACACACACACACACACACACACACACACACACACACATATATACATATATACTTATATATATATATATATATATATATATATATATATATATATATATATATATATATATATATATATATGAGGAAAGTTTAGTTTTAAAACCTTTCCCCTTTATATCTGCTTCGGACCTTTTTTCGTCTCCATAAAGACGCTCCAGCTGTTCTTTAAGGACTAATGATTTAAGTTGTTCTCAAACACACACAGTGTAACCACATAATTTCTACTACCTGTTTTTCACCCAAATGAGGATGGGTTCTCTGTTGAGTCTGGTTCCTCTCAAGGTTTCTTACTTTTCCATCTCAGGGAGTTTTTGCTTGCCACCGTCGCCCCCGGCTTGCTCATCAGGGACAAACTGATTTCTGTCTCATTTTCATCTTATAATTTCTTCGATTGTGTAAAGCTGCTTTGTGACGATCACCATAGTAAAAACGCTAAACAAATAAAATTGACTTGAAGTGAATTAAATTGAATATCGCCTTGTTCCTGGTGAGGCATTGTTCCTTGTACTACTGCCTGGTGAGAACTGGTCTTGTCTTGTCTTGTCATGTCGAGTTGATAACCAGTACTTGGTTTCAAACTAGTCACTTTAGCCAGTGTATTTATTACATTTTCAATAAAATAAAAATAAATGTTTTAATTGAATATGTTTTAAAGATTGCTAAGCTAAAACAAAGCTTATCTTCCCAGTGAGTTTAACCATCGTGAAAGGTTTCACACTGTACACTGTTTATAGCTATCGTAGGAACCGGCTAGATGGTGCTGGCAAAAAAAAAAATATATGCATTTTTTAATTTATTTTGTATGCATTGTAAGCTCACTTTTTTTTGTTTGTTTAAACTGACTATTTTATGTGGTAGCCACATAGCTACAGCAAAGTAATGTGGAGATTAGTTTGTTGAACTGCTGATCAGAAGGTCATAAGTTCAAATTCCAGGACCACCAAGCTACCACTGTGGGGCCGTCTGAGCAAGGCTTTCAACCGTTTATCTGTATAAAGAGATCGCTTTGGCTAAAATTAAGTGTTCTGACGATTAATGTTCATTTCAGTTGGAAGAGAATGCAGCTTTAAAAATTATAGTCTGGCTACTCCTTAAGTGGCCTTCACGCTGACTCAGACAAAGCAACAGATGTTGCCTGTGCAGCTTGTATCCAGCAGCTCGGCCATAAATCTAAAAATTTATAAAGTCGTGTGTGTGCCCATGTCACTGTAGAGCTGTTTGAATGGTTGAGTTTATTGTCAACAGACATTGAAAAGTTTCTATTAAATATCAGCTCCTGGCTTGTAGCTGAACTTTTAAAGTATACATTTGCTGCTCATCAACTACTTCCATAAATAGAAAAGGGACCACTGTGAAACCAACGATGCCAAGATATTACTTGGAGTAGTGGATTTTTCCTGGCAAAGTGTAGACGCTGATATGGTAATGGGTGTATTAGTGGTACACATTTATCGAGTGGTGGTTTAATCACCTTAGAATCACTGAGTGTGACAAGCCGTAAAGCTTGAAAGCTGAAAAATGAGGCAACTATGACTTTAAAGGTATGTAGTCAGCTGATCGTCATACTTCCATCTGCTACTTCTCCAAGCTGTTACCATGAATTAGAAGCACACAAAGTCTTTGTATTTGATAATAGACAAAGTCTATGTTTATTTAATGTGTTCCATTTTAGTTTAGTATATATATATATATATATATATATATATATATATATATATATATATATATATATACTATATATATATACTTGTCTTGTTTCTGGTAAGGCATTGTTCTTTGTACTAATGCTTGCCTGGTGAGGTCTTCTCTTGCCTTGCCTTGTCTTGTCACTTCACGTCAACTAAAAGGCACTAACAGATTCCATCTTGACAATGCAACTGTGCACAAAGCCCTGGAGCCTAACAAAGACATGGTTATTACAAATCTGGAAAAGTGGAAGCTTGCAAGTGGTCTTCATACAGTATGTTTGCAAATGGAAATATTGCAAAGGTATTACATCTGAAATGTAGGGAAGTGGTGACTAATTATAAAAACCGAAGATTGTGGATTTGATATCCAGCTCCACCAAGCCACCACTGCTGAGCCCCTGAGCAAGGCCCTTAACCTTTAATTGCTCAGTTGTGTAAATAAGATCACTCTGTATAAGTCACTCTGTATAAGGGCGCGTAAATGAATGTAAAATGTGCACATGCTAAATAAAGCTGTCCACAAACTTTTGGCCTGAATCCTATAATTGGTTTCTATTTTGTAAAATCAAACCGAATACATCCATCAGAAAATTGGTAAAGGCTAAATAAAAATAATAGTTTATATATTCCTCCTACCTGGCTGAGACTAACTCTACCCAAAGTTTTTCTTATTTTCAATTGTTTCTCTGTTGTGCTTAGTTTTGGAAAGTTTTCGTTCAGTTTCATCTTTAAATCCAAATACAGAAAAACATCTGACGCAGAGATAATGTGTTAGTGACTTACAACACTACTACCACCAGAAGAACTGCTTTTGGTACCAGCCGCATAAAAAATTACAATAGTATACCTTAGGATTTTCTACAGTATGATCTAGTAGTAAAGTTTAGTAAACTGTAGTATATTACAGGATTTACTACATCTTACTGCAGCATATAACAGTCACAGAAACGTACTCTCCCCCCGAATTCTAATTACACTTCTCTATCCTCAAGCCATCAGGCTCCTCAACATGCTGAACTGACTAAAACTACCTCAACTCACACACACACACACACACACACATACGTAATACAATTTGATGTTTAGAGCAACATGTGAACACAAAAATACACTGTTAAGCACGGACACTATTAACGCAGTTTGCACAGTAACCTTGCATTTTTTAATTGCACATTTCTATTTGCACATTTTTATTATCTGGTCGGCGGTGTTTTAATTTAACTCCTGTAGAGCGTCCTTTTTTTTCAGGCTCTATTTGCGTTTCTCCATTTGTTTCCCAAAGACCCTTTGGAAAAAGATACACAAATCCATATAAAGGCAAAATAGTTTTAAGAAGAGTATTTAAATTAGAGTATTTTATTTCAGTTCTAAATTATATCTTTATTTATCTTATTTTGTCATGATGTCACAGTCGACTTTTAAAGCAAACTAAGTTTATATTTAAGTTTTTCAGTCATTATTTTATTCGGATATGTTGGGCAATAACAAATGTCCTCTTACAATTTGTAGGATAGCATTGTAAACAATAAATGTAACAGTAAGTGCAAATATGCGGTAAAGAGTAGATGTTGATTTAATAGTTTAATTGATGTATTTATGTAAGATCATTTATTATGCCAAATCATTTGATCATCTGTTTTTATCATAACCATGTGGAAACTTGTGTTGACGTTTCTTCATTCAAAGCTTCATACAACAATTCAACAATTAATCCAAATAGTGTGAAATAACGGAATCTAAATTATACAAAGCAGAACTGTGCAAGTTTTGGACATCTCACATAGAAGGCTGGTCTAGATATGGAATTCTGCAGGAGTTTTGCTCATCCCTAACTGCTGATCATGTGTACTTATTTCACTAACTTTAATCAGGATTGTTTTAAAGCAGTTTTACAGAAATGCATCAGAAACAACAATATAAAACATTCATTAAAACACTCAATTTGATTAATATCTATAAATTTAAAAGTCCCCAACTAAGCAAGCCAGAGGCAACAGCGGCAAGGAACCAAAACTCTCTCTGTAACAGAATGGGGAAAAAACCTTGGGAGAAACCAGTCGGGGGGGTCAGTTCTTCTCTGAACAGATAAACCAGTAGGTTACCCCATACTGCAGCAAAAGTTCTATGGTCTTGTCCAGAAGGCAGGTCTAGAAGACGAGATCACTGAGTAACTGCCTTAATGTCTCCAAGTGATGGCGGCGACGGTGAGCTCGGAATAACAAAGAACAGACATATGCTAGCGTAGATGCCATTCGACTTGTGATCAACAAATATATTTTGTGTTATTGGAGGTGTTCCCCGTTCCAGTTGACCTGATTATTCATCTTCTATACCCGCTTATTCCCTTATTCTGGGTAACAGGCATCTGCTGGAGTCTATCCCTGTTGGGGGAAACCAGAGAACCCGAGTAAACCCACACAAGCGTGGGGAGAACATGCAAACCCAGGTCCTTCTTGCTGTGAGGCAACAGTGTTAACCACTAAGCCACAGTGCTGCCCCACTAATTTCATATTGTAATAACAATCTTTATTATTCTAATGATGATCAGGATGCAGGCAAGTTTAATACATGATGGTTCGATGGTGAGTCTGAAGTGGAGCCTGAATTTGGTCCCCATGTTTTCAAAATCTCTCCTGTGCCCCATTAGTAATTAATAAAGGTTACTATAACAACTGCAACAGCCAATTATCACATTGAAAATTTGCTAAAATAATTGACAATTGTTTACCATGATTTATTTACTACAGCAAGACTTGAAGAAAACTCTGCTGGCTGCTCAACAGAACTGAACTACATACACACACACACACACACACACACACACACACACATTCAACACAAATAGACTGAAAAAACAAAAAAATAACCACAGTCACTTTATAATGCTAATTCCATGTCGTACCTCATTTTATAATCTGGTTGGCGCTATTAAATGTTCTGTCCAGCGTTCTGTTCTGTTCTCTATTGTCTTTTTTTGCACTGTCTTTGTTTATTGCACTGTCTGTTTCTGCACTGTCTGCACCAGGTTGCACACATGCACTTAATGTCTATTCTGGTTAGTGGCTCTTTGTTGTTTTGTGAAATTCTATGTTCTTTGTAGCACCAGGGGGTCCTGACGTAACGTTATTTAATTTCCCTGTGTACTGCCTCTGCTATATATGGCTGAAATGAAATAAAGCTCCTTGAACTTGAGCTTGAACTAAAGTTTTTACCACATGTTCTGTAGTAACTATAGTTTCTCTACAATACTTTAGCATGTTTTCATATTACACATTCATTTAAATTAAAGAAAATATATGTTATACTGTTAATTACATCACTTGGTGCCAGATTATTAATTCTAAACCATATCTGACCCGTAAGGAGGCGCACATACTTGCGACGCCCAATGGCAGAACGTTTTGTGTTTAACGTCAAAAAAAAAAAAAACCTTCTCAACCTTGTACCTTCGGGTGGGTTTTAAACCTATTTGAGTGATCTGGCAACCCGCCACAAGCCAGTCTCCGAAACGCTGGCATGCATAACATGTAAAGGACGGAGACGAAGAGCGCAAGATGTCTATGGGCGCTGTGGAAGAGGGGCGCGCGCGCCCGGCGGCCAGGCAGCGAGCAGCGAAATGCATGTGGGCGCTTTTTCCACACGTCGTTCTCATCCTCTCCCTCATCGGCTACGCTGTGCTCGGTGCCGTGGTCTTCCAGAAGATAGAGGGAAATCCGAGAAACGAGACGGACGAGTACCGAAATTTCGTGCGCCAAATTGTCACGACCGTGCGCAATCATTCGGGTATGACCATGAAACTATCATTCTTTAATAACATTAATCAAATCTGACTAATCTGTCTTTCTCCATCTCTCTGTTTCTGAGCTGCTCTTATATGTCGAGATGTTTTAAATGATTAACTGATTGTCATAAAGTTTAGAACAGCTGTTCTCTCTATGCGACATTTAAGTCAATTCTTCTTTTTTGTTCTTTTTCTTCTTGTTATTCTTCTTGTTATTATTCTTATTAGTTGTAATATATAACTATAATAATAGGAAGAAGAACAAAGAAACCCAACTCATCGACTAACATCACTACATTTTATTTCTTAAGAAAAATCCAGATGTTGATGTTGCATTACTGTGATCACTTCCACTTCTAACAACTCGAATGCTATTTAGTTCTCAAGTCCAGTCAAAAAGTCATTTATTGTCATTTCAGCCATACAATACTGTATATAGCAGATGCAGTACACAGTCAATTAAGACAGCGTTTCTCCAGGATCGTGGTGCAAGAAACAACACCGACCTACACAAAACAAAAAAGCCACATAAAACAAACAGAACTGAAGAATAACAAACACACTAGAATAAGATGTCCCAACCAGATAACGAGCATAGAGTGCAACCTGGTCATGCTTTACGGTACAGTAACCTTCCTCGCATTAAAATAGCAAATTATTAATGTAAAAGCTGTTTTTTTAATGTCTCGGATGTTTAGATGAGTCTGAGGAGTTTCTCGTTGGTGCTTTAGAGCCGAAGATCAGAGGAGGCTACCAATCTGTGTGGTCTCAGAGCCATCAAAACTGGACCTTTTATGGCTCGCTCTTCTTCTGCTGCACCGTCTTCACCACTGTGGGTACGTAAAATACTCCAATCCTCTCGGTTTCAGCCTAAATTCCGCCATTTTTTGTCGTGTTCTTTGTGACATTTTCTGTTTCATTAGTTTTTATGCCTTTTTTTTGTCAATTCTTGCCAGATGGCCCATAAAAATGGTGATGGTTATTCAGCTATTCAAAAAAAAAGCTTGCCTATGTATGGAAGAACAAAAACAGTCCGCTATTTTAACTCAATTAAAAATATTATGTGTACAAGGATACATAGCAAAGTGTCAAATATTACGGTGTTGTACAAACTTTAGATTGACTCTATCAGTTACATGCTTTTGCAATAATTCATTTATTATTCATTCATTCATCTCTACCCGCTTATTCCCTAATTTGGGGTCACGGGGATCTGCTAGAGTCTATCCCATCCAGCTCTGAAAGGGCGAAAGGCAGGAGGGGGACAGCTTTGTGATTAGCTTAGTGCTATTGGGCAGATTTTGTTGAAAAAGGCTCCTAATTTTCCTGAGGATGAATGATATGTTGCTCATAAAAGACACAATTATCAGAATTAATTTGCCTTCATTTGCCTATCTCCATAAAACTGAGGGTTTATTCGTGTCTTTTCTTTGTTCAGATAGTGTGTGCCTGATTGAGCAAAGTTACGCCTGATTAAGTTCCCACCCATGTCCCAAATCTGATTAAGGGCTTTCTAATTGGACAATTATTAGGTTTCATCGTGGAACGAACGCTGCACAGCTTTGACTCCAATGCTACGAGTTCAGTTGTATTTACATTAATGATTTACTTACCCATAGGCCATCCAGGATGTCCATCAGAGCAAAAAATATTTTTTTAGGAAAGTTAAGATTGATGATTAAGGTTGATTAAGATTCATTTTAATGTCTCTTCTGCTGAAGACAGTAGCATTTGGTTCATGATTAATACATTCTGTTAATAGAATGATGTGTGGTCATTGAATGCGTTTCTTTCTGGTAACGACTGTAATCATTTTAATTGCTGAAATACATTGTTTTACTGCTGTTTTAAGGAGAAGATGGTTGTTCGAAGTATGTATTTACTTCGAATGTTTTATTTCTTATGTTTGTGGCATTGAATTTACAACATTTCTTTTACTAAGGTACTTTTTTCTGGAAACCACAGCTGCCAGTTTTTACCGTAGATTTTACGGTTCACTTCTAAATATACCGTAAACAGAAAAACATTCCAACCGTATTTTTTACGGTAGATGAAAACCACAGCTGCCGGTTTTTTACCGTAAATTTAACAGGATTTTTTTTAACAGCGTGAATCGTTTAGAGAAAAGAGAAAAGGAAAATTTTCACTCTGTCAGATTAAAAATCTAGAAATTTCCATGGATTTCTTTACATTTACTTGCTAAAGATCCGCCTAAAACCACTTCCTTGTGTTGTTTTTATTTTGAATGTAGTCGAATTCATAAAATTTAATTTGATTCAGAATCAGTAGTGTTGTAAAAACATGAAGAAAGAAAATAAAACAAAAAACAGTCAAACTTTCATATTAATCAAAAAAAAATTCCCAGATAATTAATCTTAATATATCTTATACTTTAATATTATGCTTTTTGGAAACATTTTAGAGGTCAGCTTTGTGTGTGTGTATGTGTGTTTGTGTGTGTGTGTGTGAGCGAGATTCGTGGCCTCTCATTGTTTTTTTTTTTATTTTTGTTTCTTGTTTGTCTCATCATAGGCATCATTTTAAAAGTTTGTCTTCGAGGCTTCAGCTAGAAAAGACGTAGCTATGTTGCTATTTTTCTTATAATCTCACACACCTGATCAAACACCATCTGAACTTTAGATTCAAATGTGATCGATTTGTACAGACTTTCTTGTTCTACATTTATCCGTAAAGAGGGAATGGAAAGTCAAGGGTCTACTAATTATGACAACAATTCAGTGTCTCTTAGCCTGGACACTGTGACGCATACTATACATTATAAAAAGCTCAACACACATACTAACACACATCTCCGATGCTTTATGGAAAGCAGACTAGGAGCCTAAAACATTTTTATCAACACAAATAATGCAGTGGGGTTTGGATGTTAAGACCAAGATAATCATTGTTTATGTTGGTCCAGTCACAGGATGTTACGTCCTCATCCATTAGCCATGTTCTGAAGATTAGAAGATAAAAAGAAAGAAACACATTATACACATTTATATACATTTTGGCAGACGCCCTTATTCAGAGTAACTTACATTTATCTCTTTTTCTACCCAGCAGTGGTAGTTTGGTGGTGCTGGGAATCAAACCCTGATCTTCCAATTAGCAGTCCAACACCTTAACCACTTCACTACTACTTCCCTTTAGGCGATCAGATTAGACAAAGTAAACTTAATCAGTCGTTTAGTGCAATTGATTTAAAAATATCTGGGAAGGGCTTGCTAAATCAAAAGACATCCAGTTATTAACATTTACAGCATTCGGCAGAAGCCCTTATTCCCGCCCTTCAGTCATTTTTAAAGCTCATTCCGAATCACAGCGGAACACAGTAGGAAACCACACCCACCCACACACACATTTACAAAAACCCAGCAACCTTCAAGCTGTCAGGATGACACCAATATAATAACTACTAGGGATGAACATTGAAATATTAAAGTCACTATCACATAAGCCTATAAAGCATATAAAAAAGATCTGTAAATGAGTGATAGATTGTAGTCCAGGACACATATGATTAACAATATATTTACATACATATATTTTTCTACAAATACATTTTTCAGGTATTTTTTGTATATTATTAAAAAATACGAGCCGGAATCAAACCTAGAATAAAACCAAAATAAATATTTTTATTATTATTATTAATCATTTTAATTATTAATTATAAAGTAATTGAGTCTGTAAGGTTGGAAATGTATTTTCTTGAATCGGAAATTTATTTCTAATTTCAAAACTATGTTTTATTGAGCATCGCAGATAAACATATTTAACTGTATATTTAAAATATATTTTGACCACAAAAAAATGATTTTTTTTTTTACATTATGGGGGCCATTGTGAGGCCCTGCTTTTTTAGCTACCGCACAGCCCTCTGACAGCTACTGTACGGTACACGCTGTAATACTCAGTGTCTTACTACATAAAACTGTAGCTGTTCAAGGCAGCAATTTAGAACTGCAAATGGTCCTGTGGGAATTGCATCATACAGCATTTTCTATAGTCTATTACAAATCTGCCCTTTCATCTTTTAGCAGTGGCAGGAGAACATTGTTACTAAGAGCTCCTTCACAGCTCCATTTGTGTGTGACAGAAACTTCAGAAAATGGAGATGAGCGCAGCTAAAAGCCAGTCACTCTCTTTCGTTCATTGATTCGCTTCCTACTGGTACAAACACAACCACAGCAGTTAGTCCTGCAGTTGATCAATTTTAGTGTAAACCACTTCCTTGTTAACAAAAAAAAACAAAAAAACAGGGACGCTACACAAAATCTCAGCTCATGTGTACAAAACAACAATGTTTTAACACACTCACATCTTATATTGATAAAGTTTCGTGCACAAGATAAACTTTTTCATATCTATTTACTGTTTCATGGTCAAACGTCAAGAGGATTTGACTGAGTGCGGTGGATGGTGAGGATGGCGGAGTGCAGTTGAAGTACCACCCAGCTGCCACTGCTGGGTCTCTGACCCTCAAATAACCCTCAGTCTAAAAATAAGTTTAAATAAATGCAGAGGGTGCATGGGGGACTATTGAGGAGGTATTGAGGGGTCTGATGGATTAGGGACAGAACTTGATACACAGTCTGACTGTAAGGGCTTAGATGCTTTGTTGCATTTCTCTATGCAGCAGGAGGATAAGGAATTTGTGTAAGGGGTGCAGGGGGTTGTCCACTCCTCTGACAGCTTTATGGATGCAGCATGTGGTGTCATTCACCGCTATAAATGCTTGTTATAAATGCTCAACCATTCAGGTGAAGAACGGCTTCATTCCCCAAACATTGACACACCTGTGACTTTTAATCATGTCAACATACCTAAAAAAAAAGATATGACACTATTTAATTCTATGAAAACATTGTAATGCACAAGTCATTGTTTAACTCCCTGTTTCTTCTAGCCAAAAGAATGCACTTAGGTAAACGAGATTAGCTTAGCCATAGCCTAGCACAGTCTCATTTTCCTATTTAAATGCCTATTCAAATAAAAATAATAATGTTATGATAATAAACAAATAAAATATTTTTTTTGTTTTGGTTTAAATCTTGTTACCAAGATTTATCTTAAGAATTCTGGTATTTCATTTCTTAACAAAAATGTTTCAGAGAAATGTGGGTATGTCGATAGCATACTGAAGTGGTGGCTCATCGTAAGGTGTTGGACTACCAACCCGAAGACTGTGGGTTCGATTTTCTGCTCCAACAAGCCACCACTGTTGGGCCCCTGAGCAAGGCCCTTAACCCCTAATTGCTCAGTTGTATAAATGAGATAAATGTAAGTCACTTTGGATAAGGACGTCTGCCAAATGTCGTAAATGTAAATAATATGTTTCGGACAAAATGCAACAGATGTCCAGTATCTCCTGTGACCACGTAACAGTAGGACATTAAAATGAAAGAAAGCAAGTGGTTTGGCAGACGCCCTTATCCAGAGCGACTTACATTTATTAACTGAGCAATTGGGAGTTAAGGGCCTTGCTCAGGGGCCCAACAGTGGTGGCTTGGTGGATCTGGGAATCGAATCCACAATTTTTGGGTTGGTAGTCCAACACCTTAACCATGAGCCACCACTTCCCACCATCATAAATATTGGTAGACCGATAATCGCTTATACTGATATTTCTATCGATATTTTGGTCTATCGGATATCGGTTCTGAAAGATCAAGACTTGTAGCTGTTTACGTTCCTTTTTTTTTTTTTTTTTACAAAAAAATTAAATGTTACAGAGAAATTTTGAAAAAAAAAGTAACATATTATGTTTTGGACAATAATAAATGCAGCAATTGTCAAAGCGTGACAGTCAAAGACTTCAGAGATCTCAGGTATCATATTTCCTGATGTTTTCTGAAACTGCTCATATGTTTTTTAAAAGCAAATGGCTGTCACCTTTTAATTTGTTACTGTTTAATGCTCTTAATAATATTTAATTAATAATATTTTTTTATTTTACATAAACAAATAAAATTGCATTGTTTCTAAAGAATCTTCTAACCAACACATTAAGTACAACTAAAGTTGAAGTACAACTTTATACTTCTGAGAATAAATACATTTTAGGGGTTTTGTTTAGCATATAGTATATATTAACCCTTTCTTGTTTATGTATCTCAGGCTATGGAGAGATCTATCCAGTGACTGGGCCTGGAAGAGCAGCATGTATCATCTATGCCATGGTGGGAATTCCACTCATGCTCTTGGTCATTTCAGATGTTGGCGACATTTTGGCCATGCTGGTGTCCAGTGCTTATCAAAAGTTACATCTTTACTGCAAACATCTTCTGTCTCAGCTAAGTAACCTTTGCAATAGCCGGGGAAGAAGTTACGCAATCCGTAACAGCATCTATAGTTCCAGTCAAGACATAGTGTTGAGTAAACCGCTGGACATTCGCGAGGTCATGCTCACTCAGTCATCTGTTAAGCGAAAGTCCAGCCAGTTTCTCAAAAATGTTGCAATCTTTGAGAGGATCATTACACGGGAGAAGTTCGGTCAGGACGGACCTCTGACGCGCACACACTCTTGCCCCGAACTCAATCAGATGCCACCGGTTCCTTTGGGCTTCAAAATGTGGGATTTTAATACCATCGGCCAAGAGATGGAGAGTTTTGATGTGCCGTTCATGCTAATCCTGCTTGTTGTCTTTGCTTATATACTGAGCTGGGCACTGATCTTGCCGCTGTGGGAGACCGACTTGAACTGGTTCGATGCGTTCTACTTCTGCTTCATAACTCTTACCACTATTGGTTTTGGTGACATTGTGCCCAAACACCCCAAGTTCTTTATGCTGACTTTCCTCTTTATCATCACAGGCATGGCCATCATGAGCATGGCTTTTAAGCTTGGACAGTCACGCATCATCGGCTGTTACCACCGCTGCATTCACTGCCTCAGCTGCCTCGGGGTGGGAATGAAGACCAAGTACAAGGTCCAGGATGATTAAAAAGGGCAACATGCTAAAAACTTCATGGATCCATAAAGAGAACGAACAAATGTTAGGAATGACAGGTTTCTGTACTTTTATCAGTGCCTGAGTTTGTTCGAGCTTTAAGAAAGATTCTTAAGATGCATGATGGCTGCAGTTCAGCTTTTTCAAACTTTTTTCTTACAAAGTAGTGGAAATTGTTGGAATACAATAGGGCACTTGTGTACCAGATCTGTCTAGTGTGGTTACCAGTCCTGACTGAGCTTTTATGTTGTTTAAGTTGATGAAGCAGTAACAAAAACACTGTGTTTAAGACTATATTCAATATCCAGTATTCAAATTAGAGCCAGAAGTTGTTTTGCACTAATCATATTAAATAATATCAGACATGCAAGGCTGTGGGAAATAGAGGGGCTGAGGGTGCTGCAGAACCCCCTGTAGACAGCTGAGAAATTTAATGTTAAAAATGCCCTACAGCAGCACCACCTCACAACATAAAACCCTGCCTATCAGCACCCCTCTGAGTAAATATGTTCCCATGACTTGTCTGTCTTAGAATAAACAGGGGGAGGTATTGGCTCAGTGGTTAAGTTGTTGGACTGCTACCCTGCTATCAGGGTTCAATTTCCAGCACCACCAAGTTACCACTGCTGGGCCCCTAAGCGAGGACCTCAACCCCTATTTGTTCAGTTGTATAAAAAAAGATAAATGTAAGTCGATCTGGATAAGGGCGTCCGCCAAATACCGTCAATGTAAATGTAATTGAACACAAAAGTATTTGTGTCCGTAATCACATACTATTTAATGAATGCATTTAAGTTATTACACACACTTCCCAACTATTATAAAAGTATGTGGTTATGCGTAGTACGAGTTAAAATTCAGGCATCCCTCCGGCCATGTTGATATTTGCCATACGTGACATATGTGTCATATGTGACATGCGATCACAGCAGCCGGAGTTGGCAGGGACTGATACCAGAAAGACCCGGGTTTGATTCCCAGCACCAAGCAACCACTGTGGACCCCTGAGCAAAGCCCTTAACCCTCAATTGCACAGTTTTTACAAATTTACTTAAATGTTGTGTAAAGAGCTATTTTAAGCACTTGAAGCTTTTTGCCATTTTCACTTAAAATGCAGCGTCTCTCCCGCAGTCTCATGGGATAATAAAGTGACCGTCGAATGCATAACTCAAAATCCAGGCAGAGGTTGTTGGTCAACCGGGAACTTTTCATGTACCGTTGATGGCATCCTAAAAATTTGTACATCTTATTCGCCTTGCATGTGTAGTTATGCATAATATATAGTATGGAATTATGTGATTTTGGACGAAGCCTATTTTTCTAACCTGCAGCAGGCAGTCCCATCGTTTAAAAATTAGATTTGTACATCACTTCACTTCCAAATAAATAGTGGGGGTTAATTGCATACAGTGGAAGTTTATTATCTGTAGTGTATCGAACTCAGTTGTGGCCACCTATTTTTATACGATTATATTTTAATATAAGACCCAAATCCCTTGCCTTATTTCGCCTTTTGTGGTGTGATCATAAACAACAGTGTTTTAGTTCAAATACAAACATTGTAAAGTGCCTGATAGTTTATTTTTATTGCTCTGACTCAGAGAAATACTATAGTATATCTGTGTCAACACTGCATGATACTGAACCTGCACGCCATCTTGCATGTATCACATCAGTTATAATGATGATTTCATTTGATGATTAGAATGTGCAGAATGTGGCTTACTGACATTGAGTGTATACACAGCGTGTATATTGGTTACGATTGGTATGATAAAAAAGTCACATGTGCTAAAAACATACTGTAATTAGTCTGGTGGTTTGGTAGCATCTACTGTAAAAAGTGAGTTCAACAAAATAAATTCTATCTACAAAAAAACCCCTGTTTTTGTACAATATTATTTATTAATCAACCGATAATCGTTTTACCGATATTTCGATTTTTCTAAATTATCGGATATCGGTTTTAAAATTTCAGATCCACCGATATATTATGCAATCTTGTGGTTGGTTTTAGAATTGCACAGAAGATCGCCATTTTGACACGACACTATGGGAAAAGTCTTGTCAACATTGCTTACTGTCACAAATCGTAGGGTTGAGGTTGGATGCACAGTTTTTTATTGAAATAACTAATAAACAAACAAAAAAAAAAACTAAAGAACTTGAAAAACACGAAACACAAAACTTAACCAGACCTGACATAAACTAGAACTTGACCATGATCATAACCATAACCATAACCATAACCATAACCATGACACCAACTGTGACACACAACAAATCAAGACCAATACAGACTAAAACACAGATACTAGACCTAATAGGGGAAACAATAAACTAAAGGAAACACACAATAAGGAACATGTGACCTGAAATAAACCAATGGACACATGACACATGGATAGGGGAAACACATGACAAGACAAACAAACATTAAGCACATGAACTAGAACATAAACACAAAGTCTCTTCATTGCCCTCCGGTGGCCTGGCAGAGAAACACACCCCGCAAGCCTGACCGAGTCTTGACATTTACAGGTAAGGCCATTCATTTATTATTATTATTATTATTATTATTATACATATCATCAAATAATGCACTACACCACACCACACATCTAAATCACTACCTCATTCTGTTTAACTTGGATTAATGAGCCGGGCTAAAGTAAATAAGCATTTTTTAAAATCTTTTTATTTTAATTGACAATTATTTCATGTTATTTTTTTGTTACCTGATTACAGCCTTTAATTAATAAGGGCATTAAATGATGGTGCAATTGATTTTTCAATGTATTTTTGTGATGCAAGTTCTATTAAATGTAATTTTTATATATTTTATATTTAAATTAATGTTATTTAATATATTTAATATTTTTTTGATTTTTTGTATTATTTACATTAATTTGTATTAAAAAAAACTCTTTGCAAGGTGGGAGAAAAATCACAGCTATAAATAAAATGTTTATTCAGTTCAGTACTGTTGTTATCATTATGTCAAAAACAAGGGGGCGGTATAAGAGCTGCATATAAGTTATCAGTTATATATAAATGCAATTAAATGTTATCTGTTAATCTCTGGTCACGACATTATAGAACCTTTGAAACCTTTGCGTCCACTAAATACGGCCACTATGAACTGCGATTTTTAAGCATGCATTAAATCTTATTTACTGATGCTTATTGCAACAATAACCAGACTGGAGGCGGACTTGAACGGAGACCTCTCAGGCCTGTTTATTGAGAGTGGCAGAAAACGGGTGAAGAGATAAGAGGAAGTTGATAAGAAAATTACATCGCAAATTAAAAAGAAATTTAACCCATTTGGTTGGTCAGTATGGGCAGCATGGTGGCTTACAGCAAGAAGGTCCCGGGTTCGATTCCCCAGGCAGGGGCCTTTCTGTGTTTGCATGTTTTTCCCGAGCTTGTCTGCCCCTCCTGCCTTTCGCCCTTTCAAAGACAGCTGGGATAGACTCCAGGAGATCCTCTGTGACCCCGAATAAGAGAATAAGCGGGTATAGAAGATTTCAGTTTCACTGTTCACTGTTATCATTTATTACAGCAGGAAGTGGTAGCTCAGTGGTTAAAGTGTTGGACTAATTGAAATAAGTCAACAGACGAACCAGAAGTTCTCACCACCCAGCATCAGCACACTTCCTCTAAGTACCAACTGGACAGACCTGTTTGTAATCACCATTTTTCTCTACATGTAAACACTCCTCACTCACACACGGTCTAGTCACAGACTAAGAAACTGACTTATTCTAGAGTTTCTGGATTCACTTCAGCATTCCTATTAAATTGTTTATTTATCTCAAACACTTTACCGCACCATGAAATTTGTTTCTCCGCATATCCCTGCTTAGAAAGTTGGGGGTCAGAGCACAGGGTCAGCTATGATAAACCGCCCTCTGGAGAAGGAGGGATTAAGGGTCTTGCTCAAGGACCCAACGGTGGCTGACTGGCAGTGGTGGGCCTTAAACCCAGGTCTTCATGATCTTCCAATCAACAACTTTTAACCATTTAACCACCAGTGTCCACAAATACTTTCCATATCTAGCTCCTTTTTCCACCCACAAGTATTCTCGATTTATTAATTTAGATACGGATTCTACTTGCTATTGCTCTCAACTATGTCACATTGCAAGCTGCATTGTAAATAAACTGTGTTCATTCACCTACCATCATCTGAGTTGTTCTTTTACAGTATAAGGGTGTTTTAAATGCGATAAATGAAACGTAGATTTATTTAAAACAAAAAAATTACTGTATTTCATTCATCTGTGTATGCTGGGTGCCGGACAAGCGAGTGTGTATGTAGGTCCATAAAATTTCTTTTATATTTTTGACCTTATTTAATTGGACCGTTTTTAAATAGACTTTTTTGTCCATTTTCTCCTTCCTAGTGGACAATATTAGTATTACATCCTTCATCTCTGAATCCGATTGATATAAATGGCTGAATCATTCAAATGAACTCAAATTTACTGATTCATGCTACATTTATTGCTTTTCTTTTTAAAAGTTAACTTACTAACATTAACAGCTTGACAATTTTTAGCCTCATTGATACATCACCATCGGCTTTTTACTAACAGTTTGATTTTTCTGTTTGTGCCTCCCCACATTTTTTATTATTTTTTTTATTTTTCAGCAACAGCTGCCAATGTATGTTTTTGTGTGTTTTTTTAAACACACCACACACAGTGAACTTTTTTTTAATTACCAGAATCTAAGTTTAGTTTATTTACAATGTGACAAAACGTGAACTAAACTTGACTTGACTTAGCGCACTTAGCTTAGCTTAGCTTAATAATAATATTTAATTCATTGTGCAAGGTACATGTACAGAGCCAATGAAATGCAATTTTCGCATATCCCATCTTAGTAAGTTGGGGGTCAGGGTCAGCTATGATGCAGCGCCCCTGGAGCAGGAGGGGTTAAGGGTCTTGCTCAAGGACCCAAACAGTGGTGCAGTATGTGCACTTCCTTACCATATTATTAGCTTTATTTTACAGCAAGATAAAAAAAATAATAAAGTAGCGCACTAGTCTGCATATAAGTATTCGCAATGGACAGCATAGGGAAGTGTAAATATAATTGCAGGTGCTGTGCAATATATGCAATGAATAATGTGCAGTATACTGCATGCAGCTGATCCTAATATCCAAATGAATCCAATACTGGCTTAAATAAAAAACAGCAAACAAACATAAGAAAAAAAGCTAAAAAATTCTCACTCACTTTATTTAAAAAAAAAAAAAATACAGCATTTTTTAGGAGTTAGCTTTAAATTTTATCTTTAAATATATTCCAATTTATTAATTATTATTATAAGTAGTAGTACTAATACTAATATCTTTCTAGATAAAGTCTTCTTTATCACCCAAATTGTAAAAATGTGTATATATAACATTAAAACACATCATATAATCATTATTATTATTATTATTTCTAGCTAACTGCGTCACACCGCCGCTCTTCTTTGCTTTGCTTTGATTGTCAGTCGCCAAGTGACGTATGTGACGTCATTAAAAGGTAAATCAGACGCACCATGGCGTAACCTTTTTACTAAAGAAAACAAATGGCAAAGTTTGTTAGTAAAGTTGAGACTGCTAGAGCAGATAATCCACTGCGCCCCCTACTGATCGGGACCGGAGCTGCAGCCATTGCCGGCGAAATTTTCTTTTACGGTAAACGGAGCGATGGAGAGCAAACGACATCTGACTCCGATGTTACAACCGCTCCCGGAGGTACAGATCTTATTTATTTCTTGTGTAATTATTTATCTGTTGTTTTTTTTTTTTTTTACCTTTTTACGGTAGATAAACTAACCGATCGTCCAGAAAACAAGTTTAATGCAGGAGCGCGTAGATTGGGGATGCGCAGCTTTTAGATACTTAAAGGTAAAAGCGGAAGGGGAACATCGCGGACCTCATATTTACAGAATTTATGAAAAAAAAACGCGCGGTTGTTGCGTCATAAATATTTTCTTTCCAGTAAGACGAAGGACGAAGCTTTATTCCTAATAAATTAATAAATGTATTCCTAATAGCCTTATATTAGATGTTTTGGGGAGAAAGTCAGAGAAGCCAGATTGAGGTGGTTTGGACATGTACAGAGGAGGGATAGTGAATATATTGGTAGGGGGATGTTAGAAATCCTTAACACCTTTAGCTCTGCTACTTCCAGCTCTGCCACCTGTTTCTTCCTGAAGTGCCACTGTCTCCAAACCATAAATCAGTGGTGAGAGCAGTTATGATGTATGGTTTAGAGACAGTGGTGAGACAGCTATGATGTAGGGTTTAGAGACAGTGGTGAGACCAGCTATGATGTAGGGTTTAGAGACAGTAGTAAGACCAGCTATGATGTATGGTTTAGAGACAGTGGTGAGAGCAGCTATGATGTATGGTTTAGAGACAGTGGTAAGACCAGCTATGATGTAGGGTTTAGAGACAGTAGTAAGACCAGTTATGATGTATGGTTTAGAGAGACATGGGTGAGACCAGCTTATGATGTATGGTTTAGAGACAGTGGGGAGACCAGCTATGATATGGTTTAGAGACAGTTAGAGACATGTGGTGAGTTGAGACCAGCTATGATGTATGGTTTAGAGACAGTGGTGAGACCAGCTATGATGTATGGTTTAGACTATGAGAGACAGTGGGTGAGACCAGCTATGATGTATGAGTGGTGAGACAGCTATATGTATGGTTTAGAGACAGTGGTGAGAGCTATGGTTATGACATTGTGGAGAGACCAGCTATGATGTATGGTTTTTTAGAGACAGTGGTGAGAGACCAGCTATGATGTATGGTTTAGAGACGTGGTGAGACAGTGTTAGAGACAGTGGTGAGACCAGCTATGATGTATGGGTTTAGAGACAGTGGGTGAGACCAGCTATGATGTATGGTTAGTAGAGGACAGGGTGAGACCAGTTATGATGTTATGGGTTAGAGACAGTGGGTGAGACCAGCTATGTATGGTTTAGAGACAGTGGTGACAGTTTATATGGTTTAGAGACAGTGGTGAGACCAGCTGGTGAGCATGATGTATGGTTTAGTGGTGAGACAGTGGTGAGACCAGCTATTGTGTATGTTTTAGTGGTGATGTATGGTTGGGGTTTTAGAGACAGTGTGGTGAGACCATGTATGGTTTAGAGATGTATGATGTTGGTTTAGAGACAGTGGTGAGACCATGAGTATGGTTATGATGTATGGTTTAGAGACAGTGGTGAGACCAGCTATGATGTATGGTTGGCAATTAAACCCTTTTCCAATTTTTGTATTGATAGTATTGTATTGTAGTATTGATATTAGAATTATTTTACAAATTGTTTTGACAGAAATTGTAATAATAAAAGAGAATTATTCATGAAATATCCTTTATTGTAAGTATGGAGAACTGAACTATAAAGTGATTTTAATTAACTAAAAATTTAAAATATCTATTTTATAATCACTTAATAATTCTATCTGGCTGAATTATATCCATCCTCCCTCCCTCCCGCCATCCCTCCATCCATCCATCCATTAATTCATTCATTGTCTATACCCGTTTATTCCTAATCAGAGTCACAGGGATCTGCTGGAGTCTATCCCAGCTGTCATTGTGCGAAAGGTAAAATTAATGTATTTTTATTTAAAACATACCTTCAAAACATATTTGCTGTAATAAATACTTTTATCGCTAACTATATAAAAAAGTGTTCTTTAGTCTTAAACAATATGCACTAAAAATCACTAAACTGTATTTATTTTAATAGCCAGTGAAAAATCGGCAAAACGTTTGCTGAAGAGCTCCAACCAAACCTTACGTGATACATTTTTCTGTATAAAATCTGAATATTAGATGATGTAATTTTAATTTTAATTTTTATTATTTAGACCCAGTCTGTATAGAATGGACTCCAGTCCAACCCGCAGAAGTTCTTCAGGAACAGACAACAGTAAGTTCCTTCTACTCTTCAGTTTAACACTATAGTGTACATTTACATTTACATTATTTAGCAGACGCCCTTATACAGTGTGATGTACTAAACAGCTTGGAGTTGCTGTAAGTGAACATCAGTCCTAGTTCCCAGTTATCATAAACCCAAAACTGTTCAAAAAGGGGCAAAACTTTACACTTCTGTCACCCATATGTAGAATCTCCCTTTTTATCCATTTGTGCTTCTGGGTCAGTTGCTTAGGGGCCCAGCATTGGAATTTTGGTAGTGCTGGGTATAGAACCTTCCGTTTAGCAGTCCAACACCTAAACCTCTGAGCTACCACTTTACCTATATACATACCTATTTACAATTCTCCCAACTACGGTAGCTCAGTGGTTAAGGTGTTGGACTGCTATATGAAATATCAGGGTTCGATTCCCAGCACTAACAAAATCCCACTGCTGGGCCCCTGAGCAGGGCTCCCAACCTCGAATTGCTCAGATGTATAAAGAAGATAAAAGTAAGTGGCTCTGGATAAAGGGTGTCTGCCAAATGACGCAAATGTAAATGCACCACTACCCCCAATGTGTACATATGCAATTTCATCCATTTACACTGATGTTTACTGCCATTGTCATTTATTATTACTGTATTGCAAAAATAACACTTTATTTGTATAATATTTTTATTTTGTTTCATATATTTTATATAATTACTTAGTTTATATATTTTGGTTGGTAAATTTCAGAACGCTGAAGCTGAAGCAAAAATTCAGGCGTCTGCAGTGTCCGATACTAAGCTGGAGGACAGAATAAAGGAGCTGGAGGAACTGCTTTATGAAGCACTTAGAGACTGTGACATGAAAAACGAGGTACGTGAGATAAGCATGTGCTTAAAAAGTACTATAAATAATAGCAACTCTTGGAAAATATTTAGAATAGAAACTTGGAACCTTTGGAAGCAGAGGGATGAAGCCAGTGAATATCTAGACAAGAAATCAAGAGACTTTTATTGTTATTTTACGGTAATTAGCAGATCAGGTAATTAGCAGATGCGGTACAGTTAAACTAAACAAGGACTATTGGTGGTATATAAAAACAACACAGAACTACACAAAACAACAAAAAAAGCTAAATTAACCAATTAAGGACTAGAGAATAAGTTGTAAAGACTCTGTCTGGTGCAGAGAGACGAAGAGACTTTTTGTGTTTATGTTCTATGTCTTGTGATTCCTCTGTGCATGTGTCATGTCTCCATTGGTTTATTTTGGTCATGTGTCCCTCAATGTGATTAGTTGTATCTCGTTTAATTTAATTGTATTAAATCCTAAATTATACTATGTTTTTTTTTTTATGTGGGTACAAACAGTGCAAATAAACAATAAAAGATAGATAAATATTCAGATAAATATTATAGGTTATATTGTGCAAAAAGACTAAGAAAAGCATTGAAAATGATGTGCAAATCTGCATTAATGTGTCTGTGTTTATGTTGGTGGTGCTGTATTTTGTATTAAATGAGCATGAGTGTGTGCGTCAACTGATGCAGTTCAGATCTGAATGTTGAAGAGTTGAAGGGAAAAACTGGTTACACATTTAGGTTGTGAGGGTCGGAATGCTTCAGTACCAATGCAACAGAAGGAGTGTGTGGAGTCATTTACAATGATTTTGGCTTTGCGGATAAAGTGTGTGTGGTTTAAATGTCTGTGATAGATGGAGGTGAGACTATAAGACAATATATATGAATGTGAAGTTTATTATCAAATGAACAAAGTTTAATAGTTATGGTTTAGTAGTAAGTTATATCCTCATTAATAGAATAATAATCCACTAATTTCTTTAATTTAAAAAAAAACCCTTACATTTTCTATTTTTGTGTCATTTTCATTTGTGTTTTAACGTCATTGTGTGTGTTTTAGGAGTGTAAGCAAGAGCATAACGCCTACGGCATTCTCAAGTTCAAGTATAATGAGACGAAGAGGGTGATCGCTTGGCTAGAAACGGAGAATAATGAGATGATGAAGACTCTGATTCAGAGGGAGGACGAGTTGCTGAAGGTATACATTTAATATAACTATTACTAATATGGGCTACAGTGTGTGTGTGTGTGTGTGTGTGTGTGTCTGATAATTGGCTTGATTGTGATTTAAAGCAGACATGACCTGTCGTAAGAGTCCCATATGATAAAAAATACACATATAAATATATATATATATAAGAAAAATACATTTTTTTGGCAATTTTTCTTGTATACTTTTGAAAATATATGTTTAAAACATATTTTTTCTCTGCATATATTTAAATCTAAGAAAATACATTTAAATTAACATTGTAGTTAATCAGAAAGAACGGTAAGTAAAGCGAGGGAGAGAAAGAGAGCAGAGGTGGATAGAATAGACAAACAATTTACTTAGGTACAAGCACAACTACTTAAAAAAATAATGACTTAAAAATTCTATAATAATATAATATTAATTACTTAATAATTCTATAAGTAGAAGTAAAAGTATTAATGTTTAAAGTATGGAATGCTAAGATTACTCATGTAGTGAGTTACTAGTTACTTTGGATCTGATTAAATGAAAGGAAAAATCCAATTCCCAAGTCAATGAGATTGTCAGTGAGATTTTCTAGTAACTTACAGTAAGGTTAAAGTGTCCATAGTTACAGAATCACTCTTATATAGTCATTACAAAACTTAAATGAGCGGGTATAACAGTGGGGACATTTTGTCCTTTAAAAGTTCAAAGACTGTCCTACCTTGGGTTGTCCGACCTTATGGCTGACGGCTAGCTTGATTTTCAGTAGATTCATGACTCGACTCTGTCCTTGTGGTCTAAGGAGTATGCTGGTGTGTGTGTGTGTGTGTGTGGAATGGAGGCCCATTATAACAAGTATAAATAAAGTCAACAAACAATAATTGTTGTTCTTTTAGGCTGAGGAGGAACATCAGAAGGATGTGGAGACCATCGCTCAGCTGGATAAGGAGAAGTCTAACCTGACAAAACAGGTGGAAAAATTAAACAACACTGTGCAGACTTACAGCATCATCCAAACAGAGAACAATGAGATGAAGAAGATTTTGATTCACCAGCAGGAGTTAATAAAGGTAAACATTCCTTCATATAGAATTATGACTCCTGGTTGCCCCCTGGTGGTCTGGTGGAGGTATTGTGCCACATATCTCTGACGTGTGTGAGAAGTGACTGCACTGCCTACCATATAAAAAAAATTGTGGTGCTAAAATGGCATTGACCTTCTCAGCAGTATGTTAGGCTAAACTGTGTGTGTGTGTGTGTGTGTGTGTGTGTGTGTGTGTGTGTGTGTGTGTGTGTGTGTGTGTGTGAGTTAGTGTGATCTGGACCCACTGAACTATTAGAAGTAAATGAAGATGTTCCTTTAGGTCTCCAGAGCTGTGATCGAGAAGGAGCATGAGAAGGTTGCGCAGACAATCGCTCAGCTGGAGGAGGAGAAATCTAACCTGACAAAACCAGTGGAAAAACTAAACAGCACTGTGCAGGACATGAGCATCAAGATCTCTGAGTTTCACCAGGAGTATGAAAAACTAAGAAATGTATGTGACAAAAAACTTGTTTCCATGTCGAGGCATCAGGCAATCAAGTTTTATCTTCCGTTGCTTGATGTGTGTGTGTTTTAGGAGTGTGAACAAAAGCAGGAAGCTCACAGCATCCTTCAGTTTGAATATAATGAGATGAAGGAGACCGTCGCTCAGCTGGAGGTGGAGAACGATGAGATGAAAAAGTTACTGAAGGTAAGCATTTATGGTGAAGTAATCAGCAGTTTATAGGTCAACATGTTGGATTGCTAACCAGAAGGTTACAGGTTCAACACCAAGCTGCTACTGCTGGCCCCCTGAGCAGAGCCCTTATTAAACCTTAATTGTTTTAAAACAATAATGAGATAAATATAAGGGCGTCTGCCAAATGCTATAAAATTTGATATTTCTATGAACACACACACTTGCTATTGTAAACTTTGAGTAATTTTTGGGTAAATAACAAACCTTAACAACCTGAAAGTTGCTGATCTGGACAAAAATAAGTGTTTAAAAATAGACTTGCTTAGAAAGGTGACAAATTTAACTCTTTATCTGCTCAGTGATGTGAAATTAGAGTTTTATTAAGTTTGCTGATTTTATCTATAGTCCATTGTACAGCTGACAAAAATCACTCAAATGATGACCTTTTCTGCCTCATGTGTGTATTTCAGGATCGCCAGCAAGACCAGGAAGCTTACAACATTCTCCAAGCAGAGAAGGACAAACTAAACAAGACTTTGATTCAGCAACAGGAGTTACTGAAAGTAAACCTTTCTTCCCATATCAACATAACAAACTGGCTGCGTGAGAAGCAGCCACAGTTGTCATTGGTTGTGTTCTTGTCCCTGGTCCCAATTTATGGCTGTGGGCTTGTACGCTGTCCAAATCATTGGTGCTGAAAGTCACACTGTTCATGTTGTTTGAAAAGTGAAGGCCCACCATCACAAGAGATATATAAAGATGATAAAGTTGAACTGTTGTTCTTTTAGGTCTTCCAGGCTGAGATTGAGGAGGAGAGGACAAACCTGAGCAAAAAGGCGGACAAATTGAACAAGACTGTTCAGGACATGGCAATGTGCCACAAGCTGTTTGAGTCTCGCAGACAGTATAAAGAGCTAGGAAACGTGAGTAGGAACGGAAACTGGGTTTAATCGGGTTCTATATTAAACTCGTTACAGCTTTATGTTCAAGCATTGAGTACTTAAGGTAAATCCTGTATGTCCTTTAGGAGTATGAGCCGAAGCAGGAAGCTGACAGCGTCCATCAGTTTGAGTATAATGAGATGAATACTATCGCTTTGCCGGAGGTGGAGAACGATGAGACAGAGAAAACTCTGGCTCACAAGGTGGAGGACTTACTAAAGGTAGACATTAGTTCTTATAGAAATGTAATTTGTGTGTGTGTGTGTGTGTGTGTGTGTGTGTGTGTTTGTGTGAGGGTCTGTTACAGTTCGATTTGCCTGCACAGGTGCTTCTAAATTGGCATTGTCCCTGTCGTGGGAGTGGTATGCTAGGCTGCGTGAAGTAGTCACTTTAACTGAAACCTCTGCTGCTCCATGTGTGTGTTTTAGGAGTGCGAGCAGGAGCGAGAGGCCAGAATCATCCTTCAGGTTGCATATAATGAGATAAAGAAGACACTTGATCAGCAAGAGGTGGAGAAGGTCAAGATGAAGAAGACTCTGATTAAACAGCAGGAGTTACTGAATGTATACGTTTTTTGTCATAAAATTACAATTGCTATTGTCACCTATGTGTGTGTGTGTGTGTGTGTGGATCTGATACAGCCACCAGCTGTTAAAGCAGTGCTGCCCTTGTCTTAAGCTGAGTATCGTTTTTGAGAATTGGTGTTTTTTTAGGTCTCCCTGGCCGAGGCTGGGAAGGCACATAAGAGGACCATCGCTCAGCTGGAGGAGGAGAAGTGTAACCTAAAAAAACAGGTGGAAAAACTAAATAACACCGTGCAGGACATGGGCAACAAGCTCCTTGAGTCTCACCGAGAGTATCAGGAGCTAAGAAATGTAAGAAAGTAAAAAAATGGCATTAAGCAAGTCTTTTAAAAACATAACCTGAAATCTATGTGTGCTTCAGTTTGAGTATAATGAGATGAAGAAGACCATCCGTCGGTTAGAGGTGGACAACGGTGACCTGAAGAAGACTGTTGAAGAATTACTCAAGGTAAACATTTATTATTAAGGAACCACAACTGTTATTGTTAACTGTGTGTAGGTGTTTATGTATGTTTTGGGTACCTGGAGGTTGCTGTTGTAAAAAATGTTAATGTTTTTAAATATTTTCTTTGCACAATGACATACAATAAAATTTTTTTTTTTAAGATTCCTGATTTTATCCATGGCCCATTGCCAATCTGAATTTAAGCACTTAGTTCTGTTATGTATGCGCTACCGGGGAGCACACTGGATGTTATTCTAGAACCCCTCTGCAGGACCGAGGAGGAAACAGGTATATCTAGATGGGAACTATGGTAGACAGGAAAGGAATGTGTGCTTGGTACTTGGGTGTGAATACCATTTTCACCATCATGAGATTTTAACAAACATTTAAATAAACTAAAATTTTCTTTTCTTTTCTTTTTTTTAATTTCCTATATTTTCTCTTTTTTTCCTCTCTGTCCTTTTCTTATTTTCTTATATTGTCTTTCCTTTTTTTATATTATATTTTCTTTTCTTCTTTTCTTAAATTTTTCTTTTCTTTCTTTCCTTTTCTTATTTTCTTGTATTTTCTTTCCTTTATTCATTTTCTTTTATTTCCTTTTCTTATTTTCTTAAGAAAAAATTCTTTTTTTTCTTATTTTCCTATACTTTTTTTTCTTTTCCTTCTTTTTTTTTTTTTTTTTTTTTTTTTTTTTTTTTTTTTTTTTTTTTTTCTTTTCTTTTCTTTTTTACTTTTTCCTCTTCTTTTCTTTCCTATACCAGGGCTGTGCTCCAAACCTGGTGGTCAGGTGCTTCGCATTCCGCGGATTAGACGGATTAGTCCTGGCGGCGTTGCCTGGCAACTGCGCGTGGCCGCAAATCTGCCTGCCTAAAACTTTGCGGAGTAACTCTGTGAAGTCTGTGATGTTACAAACTGTTAACCTTCTCTGGTCCATGTGTTTTAGGAGCATCAGCGAGAGCAGGAGACTAACATCATCCTCCAAACAGAGAAAGATGAGATGAAGAAGACTTTAATCCAGCAGCAGGAGTTACTTAAAGTAAACATTTCCTCACATATCATTACAAATTTGTCACCATTACTTGGTCCCACTTCCGCTCTGTAGTAACTCTACACTTGCACTCTGTACTCTGGAGTAATAGTCTCTGTTGTTTTCTGAGAAGTATGATAAGTTTACATAACGTAAAAAAACAACAATTATGTTAACGGTTGTTTCAGGTCTCCTTGGCTGAGGCTGCGAATGAGCATCGGAAGTTTTCCCGGACCATCACGCAGCTGGAGGAGGAAAAGTCTGACCTGATAAAACAGGTGGAAAATCTGAACAGCACTGTGCAGGACACGGACAACAAGCTTTCCGAGTCTCACAGAGAATATCACAAGATAAAAAACGCAAGTGATTAAAAAAAACTTATTTAGCAGGTCCTTTATAGAAAATATATGTCACACAATAGGGCACTCATGTTTAACCCTTTGTTGCTGGATGTGTGTGTTTTAGGAGTTTGAGCAGGAGCATAAGGCTTACAGCATCCTCCAGTTTGAGTATAATGAGATGAAGGAGACCATCGCTCAGATAGAGGTGGAGAACGATGGCATGAAGAAGACTCTGGAGGAGATACTGAGGGTAAACTGTTATTCTTATTAAACATGCAATCGTTAGTGTGAACTGTGTGCATGTGTTTACTCATGTTTTGTGGACATGTTGGAAACCTGGAGGTTGATGATCTATTCAATATGAGTGTAAACACGTACAGGCTGCTTTGTTTGGGTAAAAACGTTTGAAAAGCGTTTACTGCACAATTTTTAGATTTTATCTGTGGCTTATTGCAAAACTGAGATTAAATGTAAACCATTTCTGCCCCATGTGTGTATTTTAGGAGCATCAGCAAGAACAGGAGGATCACAGCATCCTCCAAGCAAAGAACGATGAGATGAAGAAGACTTTGATTCACCAGCATGAGTTATTAAAGGTAAATATTTCATCTTATGTCATTACAGCTTCTCTGGTAAAATCTGTGTGTGTGAGGAACAGTCATAAACAGCCACCAGTTGTTTTCCTTATTCCTATTTTCTGGCTGTGGGCTTGTGCGCTGTCCAGTCAGTGGTGCTGAAGTTGCGCCGTTCATGTGGTCTGAAAAGTTTACTGAGCTGTTTGTGTTGTTTGGAGGCCCCAAATCACGAGACGTTAATAAAGACGATAAAGTTGAGCTGTTGTTTTTTCAGGTTTCTCAGGCTGAGACTGAGGACGAGAGGACAAACCTGAGAAAACAGGTGGACAAACTAAAAAAGACTGTTGGGGACATGGGCAACGAGCTGGTTGAATCTCACAAAGAGTATGACGAGCTACTACATGTAAGTGAGAAAGAAAACTTTGATTAAAAAGGCATTTTTTATAAAAATTATAAGTACTTTATGTTTAGGGTTCTCGAGTGAAATGATGTTGCTCTATGTGTGTGTGTGTTTTAGGAGTGTGAGCAAAAGCAGGAGGCTCACAGCATCCTCCAGTTTAAGTATAATGAGATGAAGAAGACTAGTGCACAGCTGGAGGTGGAGAATGACGACATGAAGCTGAAAGTGGAGGACTTATTAAAGGTAAACATTTCTTCTTATTAAAATATGACTTTTATTGTGAAATGTGTGCCGGTGTGGGAAGCAGCTACAGCTGTTAGCAGCCACCAGCTTTGTTTCTTCACTTAGTATAAGTAAGTGTAGCTTAAGTGGCACTGCCCTTGTTATGATAATGGTATGCTAGGCTATGTGCAGTGGACAATTTCCTATATTTTCTTTTCTTCTTTTTCCTTTTCTTATTTTCTTTTCTTCTTTTTTTCCTATTTTCTTTCCTTCTTTCATTTTCTTATATTATCTTTCATTTTATTTATTTTCTTTTATTTTCTTCTTTTCTTATATATTTTTTTCTGATTTTCTTATAGTTTTTCTTTCTTTTCTTCCGAATGTTTTACTTTTCTTTTCTTTTCTCTTCTTTTCTTTTCATTTCTTTCCTTTTATTATTTTATTATATTTTCTTTCCTTTTTTCCTTTTCTTATATTTCCTTTTCTTATTTCCTTAACCCTTTGTTGCTGGATGTGTGTGTTTTAGGAGTTTGAGCAGGAGCATAAGGCTTTATATTTTCTTTTCTTCTCTTTCCTTTTCTTACTTTTCTTATATTTTTCTTATTTTCTTATACTTTTTTCTTTCCTTTTCCTTTCCCTTTTTTTTTTTTTTTTTCTTTTTTTTTTTTTTTTTTTTTTTCTTCTCTTTTTCTTTTTTTTCTCTTTTCTTTTTTTTTTTCTTTTCTTTCTTTTTTTACCTATATACCTTTTTTTTCCTATACCAGGGCTGTGCTCCAAACCTGGTGGTCAGGTGCTGCTTCGCATTAGTCGGATTAGTCTGTTTAGGCAAATCTGCCTGCCTAAAACTTCCCGGAGTAGCTACTCCGTAAGTTTGCCTGCCGCGAAGTCTGTGATGTTACAAACTGTTAACCTTCTCTGGTCCATGTGTTTTAGGAGCATCAGCGAGAGCAGGAGACTAACATCATCCTCCAAACAGAGAAAGATGAGATAAAGAAGACTTTAATCCAGCAGCAGGAGTTACTTAAAGTAAACATTTCCTCACATATCATTACAAATTTGTCACCATTACTTGGTCCCACTTCCGCTCTGTAGTAACTCTACACTTGCACTCTGTACTATGGAGTAATAGTCTCTGTTGTTTTCTGAGAAGTATGATAAGATAAGTTTACATAACGTAAAAAAACAACAATTATGTTAACGGTTGTTTCAGGTCTCCTTGGCTGAGGCTGCGAATGAGCATCGAAAGTTTTCCCGGACCATCACGCAGCTGGAGGAGGAAAAGTCTGACCTGATAAAACAGGTGGAAAATCTGAACAGCACTGTGCAGGACACGGACAACAAGCTTTCCGAGTCTCACAGAGAATATCACAAGATAAAAAACGCAAGTGATTAAAAAAAACTTATTTAGCAGGTCCTTTATAGAAAATATATGTCACACAATAGGGCACTCATGTTTAACCCTTTGTTGCTGGATGTGTGTGTTTTAGGAGTTTGAGCAGGAGCATAAGGCTTACAGCATCCTCCAGTTTGAGTATAATGAGATGAAGGAGACCATCGCTCAGATAGAGGTGGAGAACGATGGCATGAGGAAGACTCTGGAGGAGATACTGAGGGTAAACTGTTATTCTTATTAAACTACAATCGTTAGTGTGAACTGTTTGTATGTGTTTACTCATGTTTTGTGGACATGTTGGGAACCTGGAGGTTGATGATCTCGCCAAAATGAGTGTAAACACGTACAGACTGCTTTGCTTATGTCGAAAGGTTCGAAAATCATTTTGCTTATGTCGAAAGGTTCGAAAATCATTTGCTGCACAATGAATTTAAAATTTTTCATAAACCATTTCTGGCCCATGTGTGTGTTTTAGGAGCGTCAGAGAGAACAGGAGGATCACAGCATCCTCCAAAAAGAGAACGATGAAATAAAGAAGACTCTGGAGTTACTGAAAGTAAACATTTTGACCTACTTCTGTTGTAAAGTCTGTCCGGTGTGGAGGAAACTGCCACAGCCATAAACAGCCACCAGTTGTTTTCCTTGTTCCTATTTTCTGGCTGTGGGCTTGTACGCTGTCCAAATCAGTGGTGCTGAAGTCGTGCTGTATGTGTTTTTGGAGCTTCACCATTACAAGAAGTAAATAAAGATGATAAAGTTGAACTGTTGTTGTTTCAGGTTTCTCAGGCTGAGACTGAGGAGGAGAGGACAAACTTGACTAAACAGGTGGACAAACTAAGCGAGACTAAACGGAACATGGACAACGAGCTGTATGAATCTCACAAAAAGTATGACGAGCTACTACTGGTAAGTGAGAACTGCTATTAAAATGACTCCTTTTTAATTTAAAAGTACTTTATGTTTAAGTTTCTCGAGTGAAATGATGTTGCTCTATGTGTGTGTGTGTGTTTTAGGAGTGTGAGCAAAAGCAGGAGGCTCACAGCATCCTCCAGTTTGAGTATGATGAGATGAAGAAAACTAGTGCACAGCTGGAGGTGGAGAATGACGACATGAAGCTAAAGGTGAAGGACTTATTAAAGGTAAACATTTGTTTATTCATTTAGTCCCGCCTCCTGTCTGTTGGCTGTCTCACTGACCGCTGGTGCTAAGATAAGTAGTTGCCCCTGTTGTGATATTGGTATGCTGAGCTATGCGAAGTGGAGAGTTTTGTTAAAACCTTTGTCGATCCACGTGTGTGTTTTAGGAGTGTGAGCGAGAGCAAGAGGCTTACAGTCTCCTCCAGTGTGAATATAATCAGATTAAGGAAACCGTCACACAGCTGGAGGTGGAGAAAGATGAGATTAAGAAGACTCTGTCACACAAGGAGGAGGAGTTTCAAAAGGTAAACATTAGTATTCAGAAAAGTTCGACTGATACATTTTGGGGACAAGGGGCAGTATGGTGGCTAAGCGGTTAGCACAGTTGCCTCCCAGCAAGAAACGGGAAAATGTGTAATTGTCAGATTATTTAGGCTAAAATTATCCAAAGGACCAAGAAATTATCCAATCAAAATGTTAAAATAAACAATAAACTCATTTTTCAGTTCACCAACAACACCACTGACCAATAAGCTGATGAGTTCATCACGTTTGGTGCAGCTTAGTGTTTAGCATTCTTACCTCACAGTATGAAGGTTCCAGGTTCGTATCCCCTGCAGAGGTCTTTCTGTGTGGAGTTTGTATGTTCTTCCTGTGCTTGTGTGGGTTTACTCCGGGTTCTCCGGTTTCCTCGCACAGTCCAAAAACATGTATGTTAGATTGATTGGTGAGAAGTGAGAGTGTGTGGTTGTTGCTATGTGGCCCTGTGATGAACTAGTGACCTGTCCAGGTTGTACCCCTGTCTTTCATCCATTGACAGCTAGGATAAACTCCAGCAGATCCTCGTGACCCTGATTAGAAAAAAGTGGGTATAGACAATAAATAGATATTAAATGTTTTTTTTAGCATGTCAATTTACAATTAAAGCAGTATTATTATGTTTCCAATATTGATCTCTACCTCTAGGGTATCTAAGTTTAGCCCTTGAATGTAAACCTGTACTGATGCATTGGTGTGTTTCAGGAGCGTCATTCTGAACAGGAGGTTCTCAGCATACTCCAATCAGAGAACGATAAGATGAAGAAAACTCTGATTCAGCAGCAGGAGCTACTAAAGGTAAGCATTTCTTCTCAGGAAATTACAACTTATACAGTATTGTGTATGTGTGTGTGTGTGTGTGTGTGTGTGTGTGCATACCTGAGTGTGAGGATCTGCCACAGTCATTAACAGGCACTAGCTGTGCTCGTCCCAAATCTGTCAGTGGGCAGCTGTGTTAAGGTACCACCGTCCATGTAGTGTAAGGAGCTCGTCTGAGGAGCTGGATGTGTGACCTGGATGTCCTTTATCATAAACAAAATTATAGGTACACTGCTCAAAAAACTAAAGGGAACACTTAAACAACACAATGTAACTCCAAGTCAATCACACTTCTGTGAAATCAAACTGCCCACTTAGGAAGCAACACTGATTGACAATCAATTTCCATATGCCGGTGCGGTTGCCCCTGGGTTCCTCCTAATGCATAACAATGCTAGACCTCATGTGGCTGGAGTGTGTCAGCAGTTCCTGCAAGACAAAGGCATTGATGCTATGGACTGGCCCACCCGTTCCCTAGACCTGAATCCAATTGAGCACATCTGGGACATCATGTCTTAGTTTTAGTCCAGGTCTGGGAGGAGATCCCTCAGGAGACCATTCGCCACCTCATCAGGAGCATGCCCAGGCGTTGTAGGGAGGTCATACAGGCACGTGGAGGCCACACACACTACTGAGTCTCATTTTGACTTGTATTAAGGACATTACATCAAAGTTGGATCAGCCTGTAGTGGTTTTTCCACTTCAATTTTGAGTTTGACTCCAAATCCAGACCTCCATGGGTTAATAAATTAGATTTTCATTGATAATTTTTGTGTGATTTTGTTGTCGGCACATTCAACTATGTAAAGAACAAAGTATTTAATAAGAATATTTCATTCATTCAGATCTAGGATGTGTTATTTTAGTGTTCCCTTTATTTTTTGAGCAGTGTACATTGTTGTTTTCAGGTCTCCGAGGCTGAAGTTGAGAAGGAACATCAGAGGTTTGTGCAGACTATCGCACAGCTGGAGGAGGAAAAGTCTATCCTGGCAAAACAGCTGGAGAAACTAAACAACACTGTGCAGGACATGGACATCAAGCTCTCTGAGTCTCACAAAGAATATGACGAGCTAACAAAGGTAACAGAGACGAAACGGGAAGTAATCAGCTTCTTTATAGACCCCATGAGGACTTTTTAATGAAGTATTAGGTGCTCAGGTTTAGATGTTTAAAGTGTTTGTGTCGTAGTATTGTCAGCGAGAGCAGGAAGCTCACAGCATCATCCAAGCGGAGAACAATGACATGAAGAAAACTCTAAATCAGCAGCAGGAGTTACTGAAGGTAATCACTTCTTTATATGCTTTATATATCAGCTATTATTCTGAACTGTGTGTGTGAGGAATGGTAGTTGTTAGCAGCCACCAGCTGTGTTTTCATTCTTTTCCCCACCAATGGTTTGCTTGCTATGTAAAATTTGTCATCTGAGAAATAGAATAAGCTGTGTTTGTCTGGATAATAATAATTATATAAACTATATTATTCTTATATAACTTATATTAAAAATTCATTGTTGTGGTTTTTTTAGGTCTCCTTGGCTAATGCTGAGGAGGAACATGAGAAGGTTATGCAGACCATCGATCAGCTGGAGGGGGAAAAGTATATCCTTAAAGAAAAGATGGAAAATCTAAACAACACTATGAAGAACGTGGACAACAAACTCTTTGAGTTTCACAGAAAATATGCTGAGCTCAAAAACGTAAAAAGGAGGGAAAAAAAACCCCCTGCTATTTATTAGAACCTTTTAAAAACCATGTGGATTTCTGATGTTGAAGTATTAGGTACTCGAAGGTCATCCTCTGTTGCTTGATGTGTGTGTTTTTAGGAGTGTCAGCGAGAGCAGGAAGCTCACAGCATCCTCATGTTTGAGTGTAATGAGATTAAGGTGGAGAACGAGGACATGAAGAAGACTTTGGATGAGTTACTGAGGGTAAACACTTAATTGTAGTGAACCATACATCTGTGTGTGTGTGTGTGTGTGTGTGTGTGTGTGTGTGTATGCTTGATAACTCAAATTTTGGGTACACGATCTAGCCATAATGAGTTTTTGCTTGTTTTTCTATCTTCTTTTTCTTCTCTTTTCGGCTGTTCCCTTTTAGGGGTTGCCCCAGCGAATCATCTGTTTCCACCTACCCCTAATCTCTACATCCTCTTTACTCACACCCACTAACTTCATGTCCTCGTTTATCACATCCAAATACCTCCTCTTTGCTCTTCCTCTTTACCTTCTGCCATTTCTAACATCCTCCTACCAATTATATTCCCTATCCCTTTTCTGTACATATCCAAACCACCTCAATCTAGCTACACTGACTTTCTCCCCAAAAACATCTAACATGTGACTTAAAATAAAGTTTTCTTTATACGTAAGTTTACCGATTTTATTTATGCTCCACTGCAGATCTGATTGTTAAGACATTGATGTGTTTCAGGAGCGTCAACAAGAACAAAAGGCTCACAGCATCCTCCAAGCAGAGAAGGACGAGATGAAGAAGACTCTGATTCACCAGCAAGAATTACTGAAAGTAAACATTTTTTTTTTTGTATTTTGTGTGTCAGGAGTTCCTATTGTCGTTATAAGTCACCTTCATGTTTTATTTCTATACCCGAACCCCCTGGATGCTTGCCACCCAAGATAACAACGAAGCTCATCATCACAAGAAGCAACTAAAGACGATAAAGATTAATTGTTGATCTTTCAGGTTTCCCTGGCTGAGGCTGAGGAGAAACATCAGAAGGTCATGCAGACCATCGATCAGCTGGAGCAGGAGAAGTGTATCTTAAAAAAACAGGTGGAAAATCTGAACGACACTGTGGAGGACATGGGCAACAAACTTTTTGAGTCTCACAAAGAGTATGATGAGCTAAGAAATGTAAGTATGAGAAAAAAAAATCCATAAGGACTTTTTTGATGTTTAAGCATTAGGCACAGGAGATGAATGCCTTGTTGTGCAATCTGTGTGTTTTAGGAGTGTAAACAAAAGCAGGAGACTCACAGCATCCTCCAGCTTGAATATAATGAGATGAAGGAGATCGTCGCTCAGCTGGAGGTAGAGAACGACGAGATGAAGAAGACTCTGGAGGAGTTACACAGGGAATTGGAGTCACTGAAGGTAAACATTTATTGTTGTTAAACTATAAATGCTACACTGGAATTTATACTTTGATTTTGGAGATATTTTGGGAACCTGGAGGTTGATGATCTAAACAAAATACATGTAAAAAAATGCACCTGTCTGTTAGAAATCTAAAGAATTTTAAAAACTGGTTCAAAACTAAAGTTTAATTTTTGGGGGGTTTTGATTTTTTTCAGTGGCTCATTGTAGATATTAATGTTAATATCACCACTGGGGCAGTGGTGGCTCAAATGGTTAAGGAATGGTTGACTTGTTGATCTGGGGTTCATATCCCACCTCCAGCCTGAGTTGTTGATCTGAAGACCAGGAAGAACTGGGTTCAAGCCCCACCACCAGCCAGCCACTGTTGGTTCCTTGAGCAAGACCCTTAACCCTTCCTGCTCCAGGGGCGCTGTATCATAGCTGACTCTGCGCTCTGACCCCCAACTTACTAAAATGGGATATGCGATAAACAAATTTCCTTCTGCTGTAAAAAAATATATGTGACAAAATAAATGTTTAATTTCATGCACTTAAATGTGAACTTTTTTCTGCCCTGTGTGTTTAAGGAGCGTCAGAAAGACGAGAAAGTTTACAGCATGTTTCAAGCAGAAAACGATGAGATAAAGACGACCCACAACGAGGAGAAGGTATGGACGATAAACATTTATACTGATTGGCATTGGGAACATTTGGGGAACTCTAAAGTAGAGACCTGGGCCCCCTCATGCTTCTGGAAGATTCCGTCCCGCTTCCGCACACTACCGGAAAATATTTTATTTTTCTCCTGTAATATTCACGGGTTGCCGCGTGTTTTATTTTTACAGCTACGTCCTGCTACTTTTATTTGTTTCACCTGCTTCCCTTTTAAATACAAATAAAAAAGAAACAGAAAATAAACAAATAGATAGATTAAAAAATAGTTTATTTGTTTTTAGTCATTTAATTAAATTTTTTTTATTATTTTCCATTTACATTTATGTCAGTTAGCAGACGCCCCTATCCAAAGCGACTTACATTTATCTCTTTTATACAAGTGAGCAATTAGAGGTTAGGGGCCTTTGTCCAGGGACCCTGCAGTGGCAACTTGGTTGTGCTGGGATTCGAACCCCATGTTGCACTAGTTTTATACTCTCGCAGTCCTCACACATAAGGATCTTACTGCCCGCACCTGCCTTCACCCATCAATTCTTGGATGCT
Organism: Bagarius yarrelli; assembly: GCA_005784505.1. Lineage (NCBI taxonomy): Eukaryota > Metazoa > Chordata > Actinopteri > Siluriformes > Sisoridae > Bagarius > Bagarius yarrelli. The sequence continues at coordinate 698,935 of VCAZ01000117.1, read as the reverse complement.
GCACTTATGTCGGGTCCTGCGGGTACCAAGGTACTCGTGCAGGAGTGCAGGTCTATACTGTAAAGTTGCTGATTTCGTGAAAATGGGTGTTAAAACATTCATTGTGCAGTTTATTTAAAAATTATTTTGTAAAAAATTGGCTTGAAATTAAAATAAGTAGTTTTAAGCTGCAAGCTTTAATCTGTGGCTTATTGCTGATGTGAACATTAAGAACTTGAATGTAAACCTCTTTGACATATAGGTGTGTTTTAGCAGCCACAGCAAGACGAGGAGGGTCACAGCATCTACCAAACAGAGACCAATGAGATAAAGAAGACTCTGATCCAGCAGCAGGAGGTACTGAGGGTTAACTTTCATTCAGATGAAATTGGGTCTGTAACTGTAAACTGCGTGTGTCTGTATGTGTGTGTTTGTGGGTGAGGTTGTTAGCAGCCACCTGTCGCGTTCCATTCCTTTGTCCCACCTCTTTCCAGAGAGCTTGCTTGTGGTCCAACGTCACAAGAAGCAAATATGGATGACAGGATTAAGTGTTGTTTTATTTCAGATCTCCCTGGCTGAGCCTGAGGAGGAGCAGCAGATGGTTGTGTTGACCATCGATCAGCTGGAGGAGGAGAAATCTAACCTGATAAAACAGGTGGAAAAACTAAACAACACTATAGAGGACATGGGCAACAAGCTCTCTGAATCTCACAGACAGTGTGATGAGCTAAGAAGTGTAAGTAAAACACTGCCAGTCAGCAGGTCCTTCATGAAAACTATGGGGACTTTTTTACGTTAAAGCATTAGGCACTTGGGTTTAATACTCTGCTGCTCAATTTGTTTCATTTTAGGAGTGTGAGCAGACAAAGGAGGCCCACAGCATCCTTCAGTTTGAGTATAATAAAATGAAGGAGACCATCGTTCAGCTTGAGGTGGACAACGATAACACGAAGCCCTTAGAGGAGTTACTGGAGGTGAGCATTTGTTCTCATAAAACCGCAAGGCAGGGCATATCGTACGTATGCATGCATACCAATAACTTTTGAGTTGTGCTATCCAGATGTTCCCCTAAGGGCACAGCAAGTTTAGCCTTTCCTGGTTTGCCGACACAAAAGATGGATAGATAGCCTGCAAAATTAAGAAGCGCACAGTACATAGTTATTTTTGGCATGTAGACCAGCCTCCGGTGCAGGATTTTGCTTTGCCTGGGCAAAACTTCATGCGGGAGAAGGCAACAGATAAGACCTGCATGTCACCTACTTTGTTTGATGAACGTTATAGCTAGGAAAAATCATAATAAAGATAAGGATCATTAAGTCAAAAATGGTTCGCCTCAGCTAGTGCTTCTAGAACCACGGCCAGTTTTCAAACCGTGACTCTAGTCTGGCCCAGAGGATTAATTTCCCAAGTACTTTCGAAGAAGGCGTTTCACCAAACAATTTGTCGCCTAGGGTAGCATGAAAGGTGGCCACAGCCACAATGTACACACTAAATATAGCAAGAGAAACCCGTTATGAAGTGATCCTGAAGGAACTTTAGCACTTCAACCACAAGTTTGTGTTAAACCCGCTTTCCAGGCCACTTTTAGCAAAAATTAAGGTCCTCTTCTGCCACAAGCACTGCTTTAACCTCAAAGGTGACTGTAGGGGTGTTCAAATGGCCAGGCTGACTTTCAGCTGGTGGTGGCTCAAGAAGCCTGAAGGGGGAGATAACCCCCTTAACCCTGATGTCTAAAGGATTAAGCCTGAGGTGTCTCCAAATATGTCGCCAAAGCGAGCCATGAAACAACCAATGACACCGCTGTCTTTTTAGTTACCCTGAGAGAAAGTTTGGTAGCCCAATGCAGCTCTTGCTGTCCTTGTCGGGAAATGGGTATGCTGAGTTGTGTGCATGTGGCCTTAAGGACAATATCAATGAATTGTTTTTTCAGGTGGAAACCAATGACATGAAGAAACCCCTAAAGCACAAGGAGGAGGAGTTGCTGAAGGTAAACACGTTCTTTTCATTTAAAGTTGTGTTTTTAGGTTGCCAGATTAGAAAACGTGGTTATTGCAGATGTGAGCATTAAGCTCATAAACTGTAGAACTTTTTAAACCATCTGTGTGTTAGGAACTTGAGCAGCTGGAGGAGGAAAAGTCTATTCTGACGAAACAGGTGGAAAATTTGAACAACACTGCGCAGGACACGGGAAACAAGCTGTCTGAGTCTCACAGAGAGTATGACGAGCTCAAAAATGCAAGTGATTAAAAAAAAACACATTTAGCAAATCATTTATAGAAAACATTACATTTATGTCACACAATAAGGCACTCATGTTGCTGGATGTGTGTGTTTTAGGAGTTTGAGCAGGAGCATAAGGCTTACAGCATCCTCCAGTTTGAGTATAATGAGATGAAGGAGACCATCGCTCAGATAGAGTTGGAGAACGATGACATGAAGAAGACTCTAGAGGAGATACTGAAGGTTAACTGTTATTCTTATTAAACATACCATTGCTAGTGTAAACTGTGTTTATTCATATTTCGGGGACATATTGGGGAACCCTCCTCCTGCCTTTCGCCCTTTCAGAGACGGCTGGGATAGTCTCCAGCAGATCCCTGTGACCCCAAATTAGGAAATAAGCGGGTATGAACCTGAAGGTTCATGATCTCGCCAAAATAAGTCTAAACACATACTGATTGCTTTGCTTATGTAGAAAAGATTAAAAAGCATTTGCTGGACAACGATTTACAAATAAAGATTTATATTCAATTTTCCAGATTTTCTATTACCATTTCTGCCCCATGTGTGTGTTTTAGGAGCGTCAGCGAGAACAGGAGGATCAAAGCATCCTTCAATTAGAGACCGATGAGATGAAGACTCTAATTCAGCAGCAGGAGTTATTGAAGGTCAACTTTCCTTCTCTTGAATTTACAACTGCTATCATGAATTGTGAATGTGGTGTGTGAGGAAATGCCGCTGCCATTAGCAGCCACAGCCATGTTTTATTTCTACACCAGACCTCCTGGCTGTCGACCCAAAACAAAAACAATCGTGCTTAATTTAAGCTTTGCTTTAATTAATTTTTTTCCAGGTCTCCTTGGCTGAAGGTGAGGAGAAACATCAGAAGCTTGTTCAGACCATCACTCAGCTGGAGGAGGAGAAGTATAACCTGATAAAACAGGTGGACAAACTAAACAGCACCGTGCAGGACATTGGCAACAAGCTCTTCGAGTCTAACAGAGAGTATGAGGAGCTAACAAATGTAAGAAATTCAAAAATATTGAGATATTTGCCATGCATCTGGCCTGATGTGCAGAATTGGAAGTACAGGAGGTGGCAACTGATAGGGCCTGTAAATCTTCTACTCATTTGATGAAGGTTACAGCTAACCAAAAATTGCTTAAAAAAGAGGAAACGCTAAATAGATGTTTAGCAAGCCCCTCCAGAACTACCGCCAGGTCCCAAGATGGGGCTTTAGTCTGGGCCACAGTCTCTGTGTGTTATCATGGAATTAATAGACTTGTTGCTTTAGAGAGCATTAAACGCAGCCATAGTCTCAATGTACACTTCAAGTTAAATAAGAGAAAGATCAGAAGAGTAAACTGGGCCTAATTGGTGAAGATCCTCTACTTCCTGGCATGAAGTTTCTTTATGGTAAAAGTTCTAGAGTTTAGAATGGTTTTAACGACCTCTGTCAAAAGACTTAAGCTCAATCCACCGCTGGGACGCCAACATATTCTGCGCTTGTATTGTTTATTGCACTGTCTGTTTCTGCACTGTTCTGCACCAGGTTGCACACATGCACTTTATGTCTATCCTGTTTAGTGGCTCTTTGTTGTTTTGTGGAATTCTATGTTTTGTGTAGCACCAGGGGGTCCTGGAGAACAGCATTTCACTGTGTACTGCATTCTGTTATGTATGGCTGAAATGACAATAAAGCTCCTTGAACTTGAACTTGACATCTATTAGATTGTATTAATTGCATAGGTGCTTTGGGTTGACACAACATGATGACACTCATGATTCTCCATAGCGTCACTGAACCTATTTATAAATTTGAGAACTGATAAAGAAAAATGATAATTCTTCATATTTACTTAAAATTAAAGATTTTGTATGTGACCTATAGCAGATGTCTTCGTTAAGCAGTTAAACCCTTTTGGCCCTATGTGTGTTTTAGAGGCATCTGCAAGAACAGAAAGCTCATAGCATCCTCCAAGCAGAAAATGATGAGATAAAGAAGACTCTGATTAACCAGCAGGAGTCAATGAAGGTAAACATTATGTCTCATCATCGCCATCAGAAACAAAGTCGTACCACTGGTTCTTGTCATGAGATGAGTATGCTAATTTGTGTTCATGTGGCCTTGAGAACCACTATCGCACCTACATACAATACATATTAATTGTTGTTTTTGTCAGGTCTCACTGGCTGAAGCTGAGGAGGAACATCAGAAGGTTTCCCAGACCATTGCTCAGCTGGAGGAGGAAAAGTCTAATTTGACAAAACAGGTGGAAAAACTAAACAACACTGTGCAGGACATGGGCAACAATCTCTGTGAGTCTCACAGAGAATATAACGAGCTACGAAATGTGAGAGAGACAAAATGCATTCAGCAGAATCTTTATAAACACCATGAGTAGTTTAGGTTGAAGTTTAAACCTCTGTTGCCTAATATGCATGTTTTAGGAGTGTGAGAAAAAGCATGAAGCCTACAGCATCCTTCAGTTGGAGTATAATGAAATGAAGAAAACCGTTGTTCAGCTGGAGATGGAGAATGATGCCATAAAGAAGACTGGGTCATACAGGGAAGAGGAGTTAATGAAGGTAATTTTTCGATAATTGTTATTGTGAACTTTGTCTTTGTAAGTTTTGTTCATATTTTTGGGAACCTGGAGGTCTGCTGATCTAGTAAAAATTAATGTACAAATACATGCATGGTGAACCTCGTTAGTGTTTTTTTAGGAGCATCAGCATGAGCAGGAGGCTCACAAAGTTCTCCAAGCAGATAACGATGAAATGAAGAAGACTCTGATTCACCAGCAGGAATTAATGATGGTAAACGTTTTGTCTTATGAACTTACAACTGCTATTATAAAAAGTGTGTGTGGACCTGTTTGCAGTCTTTAGCCACCACTAGTTTTTATCCTGAGATAAGTAAGCTGAGCTATGTGGATGTGCCTCTATTGCAAGACGTAAATACATACAATAAAGATGAATTATTGTTTTTTAAAGGTCTCCCAAACTAAAGCCGAAGAGGAGCATCAAAAATTAGTGCAGATCATCACCCAGCTGGAGGAGGAAAAGTCTAACTTGACTGAACAGGTGGAAAAATTAAACAACACTGTGCAAGACATGGGCAACAATCTTCTGGAGTGTTACGGAGAGTATGACAAGCTAAGAAATGTAAGTAATAAATAAACTAACATTAAGCAGCTTCTTTTATTGAAAACATGAGGACTTTTGTTATGTTGAATCGTTGAGGACTCTAGTTTAAATCTGTTATTGAACATTTTAGGAGTACCAACGAGAGCAGGAGGCACACAGCACCCAGTTTAAGTATAATGAGATCATTGATCAGCTGGAGGTGAAGAATGATGAGATGCAGAAAACTCTAATACACAAGGATGAGCTGTTACTCAAGGTAAACAATTCTTCTCATGAAATATAACACCTTTAGTCCCATATTACTGACTCTACTGGGGCAGCACAGTGGCTTGTTGGCTCACAGCAAGAAGGTCCTGGGTTTGATTCCCGGGCAGGGGTCTTTCTGTGTGGAGTTTGCATGTTCTCTTTGTGCTTGTGTGGGTTTACTTCGGGTTCTCCGGTTTCCTCCCACAGTCCAAAAACATGGTGGTGGTGGTATGTTAGATTGATTGGTGATTCTAGATTCTAAATTAAAGTCAGTGCGAGTGTGTTTGTGGCCCTGTGATGGACTGGTGACCTGTCCAGGGTCCCGCTCCTGCCTTTCACCCTTTTCAGAGACAGCTGGGATAAACTCCAGCAGATCCCTGTGACCCCGAATTAAATAAATGTTTTTTACTGATACATTTTGAATCATTTTGTATATCCTTTGAAGAATAATTGTATTAAAATAAGTTTTGAAATAATTTATTTTGCTCCTTGTATATTTCAATCCACCAAAATACATTCACATATAACATTTAGACGGATTTACTTGGGTGGATTTTGCCTTTACTGAGCAAAATTAAACTCGGGAAGTCCAGAGCACAATATATATAACAATGCCAGAGTTCTCCCAAGCCTTTAGGGGCCCCCAAGCCGAATTTTATTTGGGGGCCCTCCAGTACCACCAAATTCCTGATTATTATCGAATTTTCCTTATTCGCACATTTTATTTGTTGTAGCTGCGTTACTTACATCATGTTGCAATGTTGTTTCTCTTCTACGATTTTTAGTCGTAACAGTAGCAAACCCACAGGCATTAATTTGCACATTAACATTCAAAGTCTTGCAGTACTACGTGGCATACTCAATGTGGTGTACTGAAAAGTAGCTAAATAAACCAGCAGACAGTAAAGCTGTGAGGTTCTTGTTTTTTGTTTATGTAAGCCAAGCTATGCTGTGCCTAGCCGGGCTATGCTGTGCCTAGCCGGGCTATGCTGTGCCTAGCCGGGCTATGCTGTGCCTAGCCGGGCTATGCTGTGCCTAGCCGGGCTATGCTGTGCCTAGCCGGGCTATGCTGTGCCTAGCCGGGCTATGCTGTGCCTAGCCGGGCTATGCTGTGCCTAGCCGGGCTATGCTGTGCCTAGCCGGGCTATGCTGTGCCTAGCCGGGCTATGCTGTGCGGGCTATCTTGCTGCCGGGCTATGCTGTGCCTAGCCGGGCTATGCTGTGCCTAGCCGGGCTATGCTGTGCCTAGCCGGGCTATAGCCGGGCTATGCTGTGCCTAGCCGGGCTATGCTGTCAGTGTGTATTTATAGCCCTTGTGTTTTGCCTTGTCGTTTGTGGTTGATTGTTTGGTGTACTACCGTGGCGTGTTGATGTTCGTGTTGATGTTCGTGTTGATGGTCGTGCACTTGAGTTCTATACCTCTCACCTCAGTGAAGTTTGTTATAAAAGCCTAGTTTAATTCTACACTTTTTCCAACTTTTCTCTGCACCAGAAGAATTTGTCCTTTATTGTGATGTTCATGAGAGGTTTGCTAGAGTGCCACTCATTCTTCAATCAACTTCAATAATGTTAATCCTTCTGGCTGTGCATGTATCCTGCATCCTGTTAACATAATGTTTTTTTTATTTGATGTTGATTTTTGTATAAATACTATTGTCTATTGACATAACAAAAGGGTCTGTAACTTCCTGGTGGTCACAGGGGCCCTAAGAAGCCGCTTAGTTTGCTTATGCCTTCTTTTGGCACTAGGCTAGCTCACCGACCATTTGAGCTTCCGTAAAAACTATGAAGTTGTGTGTGTGTGTGTGTGTGTGTGTGTGTTAATTTACATTTAATAATATTTTCTCCTTTTTACATTTCATATTTCACACCTGGAGGTTGTTGATGAATTTCAATTGTTTGTTTTTAGAATAAACAGATTTAGCTTGTGGCTTACTAAGGTTTAAACATTAAGCACTGTGTGAACCTTTAGTTCCATGTGTGTTTTTAAGGAGCGTAAGCACGAGTGGGAGACTAAAAGCGTTCTCCAAGCAGAGAATGAAAAGATGAAGAAGACTTTGATTCAGCAGGAGGAAATACTAAAGGTAAACCTTCCTTTTCCTTAAAAGAAGCCCCTAAGAGGGGCAGTACACAGACACAGTAAAGGCAGGGATGATGCAAAGCACTGCTTTTAGTTTTAAAAAGTAAGTGTGGAAATGGGGAGGCTGTAAGGGAGCTGTTAAGAGGTGTCTTACTGGGCTGAGTGATGTGGTTAGCAAGGTGGTGGTGGTGGTTATCCCCAGGTGCTGGGGTGAGTTCCCCCTGTACAGCTTAAGGGGTTAAGGAAATCTATGAATGAAAGCATGTTTCCGTCACTGAATAAAAAATTGAATAGTAAAGTTTATTGCGACTTTTTATCTCACAATTGTGAATTCAGATTTTTTTTCTTTTGCGAGTTTATAACATTTGCAATTGTAGATATGTATCACGCAATTCTGAGTTTTTTCTTGAAATAGTGAGGTTATATCACACAATTCTGACTTCTTTCCTGTAATTGCAAGTTTATATTACATAATTCTGACTTTTTTCCCCGGTACCAAGTTTATATCTCACAATTCTGACTTTTTTCCCTGTAATTGTGAGTTTATATTATGCAATTTTGATCTTTTCTCCTAATAGCAAGTTTATATCTTGAAATTCTGACTCCCATAATTGCGAGTTTATATTAAGCAATTCTGAGTTTGTATTGCACAATTCTTTAATAAAAAGTCAATACTGTCTCAAATAAGAAGTCACGATAACCTTTTTTTAATTCAGTGGTGCGGTAAATGTGTTAATTAATTTATGTGAATTGTCTCTAAAAAGAGTGGACAGAGGACAGTTAACATTACTGTGGAAGAAAAAACTGGTTCAGTGTGAATCATAGCCCCTTTTTATACTCTTTACAGTCCTGGCGATTAACTCGCTCAAACCCACGACAGTGGTGCTTAAATAGCGCTGTCCTATCATGAGATGCTTATGCTGTGTGAGTGTGTGAGCTCCAGGCCCAACATCACACTAAGTAAATAAAGACAATGAAGTCGAATTATTGTTCTTTCAGGTGTTCCTGGCTCAGTCTGAGCAGGAACATCAAAGGTTTGTAGAGATTATTACTCAGCAGGAGGAACAAAAGTCTAACCTGAACAAACAAATGGAAAAACTACAAACCACCATGCAGGATATGGGCAACAAACTCTTTGAGTCTCAGAAACAACATGACGAGCTAACGAGCTATAATGAGATGAAGGAGGTCATGGCTCTGCTGGTGGTGGAGAATGAAAGGATAGAGAAGACTCTGTTGCAGACTGAGGAGGAGTTAATTAAGGTAAACTTTTTTTTTTTAGGTGAAACTAAAGCCTTAATTATAAATTGTATGTTTGTTACGTCTTTTGCCCCATCTGTGTGTTTTGAAAGCATGAGCAAGAGTGGAAGTCTCACAACGTCCTACAAGCAGAGAATGAGGAAATGAAGAAGACCTTGATTCACAAGAAGAGGTTACTAAAGGTAAACTGCCTGAATGTGTCTGTAGAATGTAGCAATTCACAGCTAAAAGGGGGGAATCACTTATTACCTCGTTGTCCACTCCCCGGAGCTAGATCTTTATCTGATGTTTAAATGAGGCAGTGGCCGTGAGGGTGAGGTGTCTTGCTTGGGTGAAGTGGACTGTAGGCGTACCATCACAAGAAGTCAACTCAAATGGTAGCCTAGTGTAAATGTCTTTGTCATATACACTTTACAGCACAGTGAAATTTGTTTCTTTGCATATCCCAGCTTAAAAAGTTGGGGTCATAGTGCAGGGTCAGCTATGACACAGCAGCGTCTGGGGCCGAAAAGGTTAAGGGTCTTGCTCAAGCACCAAACGGTGGTGGACTGGCGGTGGTGGGGCTTAAAAGCAGGTCTTCCTGGTCTTCAAATTAACAACTCAGTGCCTTAACCAATAAAGTCACTATTGCCCCTTAGTAGTAAGGTTGTTGGATCGCTTCTAAAAAGGTCATGAGTTTAGTTTCCAGGACCACCGAGCTATCACTGTTGGACTCTTGAGTAGGACCCTCCACCTCAACTTCTCAGCAGTATAGATGGTGAGGTCACACTGCACGATTTTAGCCCTGATTTTCATGCACTGACAGGGCTTGTGAAATATTTGGCATGTTTGATATCTGGACCCGTCGGTGATTTAAAATCCTAAGTGAAAGGAGTTCTGACTGAACAATACCACAGCAATGACCTGCAGCCAATAAGAGAGCAAGTTACAGGGCAGTGGGAAGGTATGGGAGGAGTTATAGACCACAGTATCAGCAAACATGGCTTTGGGTTTTTTTTTTCTTTGCTCTTTTACTGCAAATTAGCGCACAGACTATTTGTATCATGGTCGTAAATCGAGTTTCTCTATCATTATCGAATGACTTGGCATTAATCGATAAATGAATTGGGGTTTTTTTTTCAGTTCTCCCTGGCTAAAGCTGAGGAGCAACACCAGAAGGCTGTGAAGATTATCGCTCAGCTGGAGTCCAAATTCGATGAGATGATGAAGATTTATGAGCAGGAAGTAGTAAAGGTGTTTATCTTATATAATCTTTTATAAAAACTGGATGAAAACTAAATTATGTGACAGTTATATGGGCAAATATGTTTTATACCCCAAATGTCTGTTTTCACAGAAGCATTTCTGAATTTTTGGACCAGTTGGAGCAGGAAAAAGAAAAGAAGAGAAACAGAATTGATGAGAAAAAAAAGAAAGGAGGAAAGCATTCGGTGGACGTCCTTATCCAGAGCGACTTACGTTTATCTCTTAAATTAAATTAAGGGCCTTGCTCAGAGGCCCAGCAGTGGCAACTTGGTGGCGCTGGGACTCGAACCCAGATCTTCCAATTAGCAGTCCAACACCTTAACCACTGCGCTACCACCTCCTTATTTAGCGGATTAATTAATAATACAGACAAAATAAATGTAGTATAATATAATTTTAAGGATGTAAACTTATTATAACTAGTTCATTTCAGGGGGTTTCTACCAGTTGTTCATTTTAATTTGTAATTACATTTTATTTGTTTTTATCCAATAAATATTGTCTGAAAACAGATTTACAAAACATAAGAAATATAGAAAAAAAAAATTTTAAATCAATATGTGTCATTTTATTTAGCCATAATGAGCAAGCCTGGGGTGATTGGGGCAACTTTGGCAAGGAAAACTTCCTTACATAAAGAGACTTTATTGTCACTGTAGGAATACAACCAATAGCAATAGCAATTAGAGACCAATAGCAATAAAGGAAAATACACAATATAAAAAAATACCACAAAAGATAAATAATTTTTATAAAGAAAAAAACTTGTGAGGAACCACCAGACCCAAGAGGAAACTTGGACACATTGTGAGTGTGTTTATTAATCATTAAACATTGTAAATAAATAAGAAGGGGTTTAATTGGTGGCAAACCACATTATTAATTACTTATTAAAAACTGCTTAGACGCATGTGTGTGCAGTAGAGGTAGTTTTGCACTTATAATCCAGTAATTACAGTCTTTCAACAAGCTAATCAATATTTAGTAAAGATAAAACTGCTTTAAACCGCGCTGAACGCTGTAGACCAGGGGTGGGCAATCTCGGTCCTGGTGACCCTGCAGAGTTTGGCTCTAACTTGCCTCAACACACTTACCTGTAAGTTTCAAGTCTACCTAGCAGGATCTTAGTTACTTGGTTCAGGTGTGTTTAATTAGGGTTGGACCTAAATTCTTCAGGCCACCCCGACCCTCCAGGACCGAGATTGCCCACCCCTGCTCTAGAGCGTACCTTTAGAATGTAAAGGTAATGTCACATGTTGAATCCTGGGTAATCTTGCTGGTAGACGTCATACTGGGGGATTATGCTTCGTTTCTTCTGGTGTGTTTCAAATGGTGACTATCTTTTACGATTCCCGAATATTTTACTATGGTAGGTAATTTAAAAACTGCACCAGTAACCCCTTTTCCCTACCCCTCTCTTCTGCGCGTTTATGTGAAGGGGTAAAAATGTCTCAATTCTTTTTTTTCGGTTGAAGGTGTAAGGGTAGAGGAAATGGCCAGCTACCCTTTTAAACAAAGATTTTTCGGGATCACACTTTAAACGTAAAGGTATGAGAAATTTCCCAAGATACACCAGCGACAGCGGCAACATGGCTGCCTGAGCGACCAGGGAGATTCACAAATAATTCTTTTTTTTGGAATTTGTCTATCTATCTATCTATCTATCTATCTATCTCGCACACATACACATATGTATATGTATGTATTTGTATATGTATATATATATCTATATATATAGATATATATATAAAATGTATATGTGTATGTGTGTGTACCTGTGTGGGTGTACATGTGTGGAAATGTGTGAGATCTAGATGGACAGATAGATGGATAGATAGATACACAGTGGTACCTTTAATTACGAGTGTCCCAGCTAAGTTTTTGGAGATAAAGCTGTCTCTCGGCTGCGTTTTCTTTTTCAATAAAGTTTAATATTGAACTATTGTTTATTCTAGTAAATATAAAATAAAACATTTGCTTTAAAATAAGTACATAAATACGGTTATTAGTTAAAGCATCAACGTTTTAGTATTCACTTGACCCTCATTCTACTGAAATCAACAGATTTCCACTGCTTTAGATGCCCTAGTGCAGCGGCTCCCACAAGGGGGCCTCATCGATCATATTGCATTAGCTAATTTTATCCATGATCCCCTGGTTAAACAAAAAATAGACTGAGTTGTAATTCGTCCTTCTCAAAAACGAGCAAGTATCAGTAATTCACCTTCAGCAGCTGATAGTAATTGCCGAGGCATAGATACACAGGACCCGGGTGAGGAAGCAACCACCAATTTGGGTCCCAGTGCTAGCAATACTATAAACACGAAATGCAGGAAATACCAAGAGCGATAATATCATTAAATGTGAAATGGGGGGGCCCCTAAAATATTTTTCTGGAGGAAATATATCTATATGCTGCTAAATGCAGTTTCTATCTTAGTTTTCCCCTTTTGTATTTGGTCATGTATATGCGTTAAAGTTTTAGCCCCCTTGGCCTAACTATACGACAGACACTGAAAAGGACGATATCATCTTTGGCTGCATCTTCGTGTGTTTGGTGTTCACTGTTTTGTGTTTCTTCCTATGTCGCCTTTATATCTTCTCTGCATCTTATTTTATCAATGTATTGCACTTCATTTCTGGTTCTTATTTACTTTCTACCATCACTTAATTTAATCCTGGTCTTCATTTTTCTCTTCTTGGCCTTGTTCTTTTTTAGAAACGATGCTGGTGGGGGTCAGCATTGTCTATACAAGTGAACAAACAAATGATGGTCATTATATTTTGTGGAAATAGGATTTAACCTAAAAAAACTAACCCGACATCCGGTTCTTCATTTTTTCTTTCCAGTGGGCCGCACTATGGTCTACTGAGTAAAGCCTCATGGACCGCAAATCATTTACATATTACTCCACCAGTACATACCAACCAGATAATATTACAATATTACAGACACAAAATCAATTTTATTGAATGTTAATGATTATTTTAAAATAAAAAATCAATAATTTGGCTCACTATAAATGGGACACGTGTCAGGAGCTGACCAATGTACTGAAATTTGTCTCAAAAGGCACAATGAAGGTCTGACTGTAAGTTGTAGTCTGTAAGACGCGGACAAAAAGGTGACTCGACTCGTGACAGCAACCCGAAAATTGTTAATCTGAGATTCTTTTCAGGATTTTTTTAATGATGCATGGGTGGTATCATTGGTACCATTGACACCGTGAGTTTTCCATATGCGCAGAACTTTACTACAGAAAAAGATAACGGCTGCCTGTCTCACTCATTATCAGCGAACTGATTCCTAAATTCTTCCAGCACTCTCCTACTTATACCACAGTCTATCTACCACAATATCATCTGCTATATATACCCAGTCCGCAAGCCTAAACTCAGCGATTACCTTTCAATCATTTTCGTCATGGCTTGACGCATCGATTAAGACCCACCCCCCATCCTTATCCTATATAGCAAGGTTACTTCCCTTCACATATCAGGCTTCCCCATATCGCACTATTTATCTCTTTCTCTCGAACTGTCCCTTCTCTTTTCATCTATTTAGCCACCCTTATTCCCTATTCTTTTCCACCCAGGTTGCATTAGGGGGTCCCCACAACAAAGCGATACCCCCACGTTAAGTCGCTCTGGGCCATAATCGAATTGCAGTCATTTACACCATATAAGAGAATCATTTTTAAAAAATGGTAAAAGCAAATGAATACATACGGAACATCTAGAGTTTTAGTCCCACCAGTCTCAGCTTGGGGCAACATCCTTGTTGATTAGCGACTGTTAAAATCAAGCAAGAGGCATAAAATGATCAACTTGTTGTTTCCTTCTAGATTTTAATAAAAAAATTTTAAACATTGCTGCCAACAATGGACATATAAGTCATGTCTTTCTTGTTCTTTTTTTCTTTTTTTTTCTGGACAACAGAAAGCATTACAGCCTTCATTTTGGAATCCAATCGAGAAATTGCTGAATGATTTAAATGATTATTCTGATTACTTAATAACTTAAAATAAACCCACATTGAACTCAACAAGCTACATGTTACACACCTTTAGACTATTTTAAAAGATAATGAAAATTTACCTTTATTAACGCTTCCTGGTGAATCAGAGTCTTCTTCATTTCTGCATTCTCTTCTTGAAGGACGCTGTGAGCCTCCCACTCTCGCTCACGTTCCTGAAACACACACACGCACACACACACACACACACTCAAGTGTTAATAATATTCATATCTGCAACGGGGAAACAAATAAAATCTGGCAACTTATACGGACGACCTAAATTTCAAACCAAATTTTTATTTTAATTAAATAAATGTAATAATATTTGATAAAAAAATCTTTCTGCACATTTATATTTTTTAGATCAATAAAATCCAAATTCATGTCAAAATGTGATAAAAGTACACACACCAAGTCATGGTTTTTTATTAAGTACAAACGTTTACCTTCAGTAACTCCTCCTCCTTGTGTGCCAGAGTCTTCTTCAACTCATCGTTCTCTTCCTCCAGGTGAGTGATGGTCCTCTTCATCTGATTATACTTAAACTGGAGGTTGCTGTGAGCTTCGTGCTCTCGCTCACACTCCTAAAACACACACATCAAAGTTTAAACTCGAGTGTCCAATTCTTTAACACCATACAAATCCTCAGGGTTTTTATGAAGGACTTGCTAAATGCAATTTTTTCCTCACGTACATTTGTTAGTTCATCATACTGTCTGTGGGACTCCGAGAGCTTGTTGCCCATTTCCTGCACTGTGTTGTTTAGCTTTTTCACCTGTTCCTCAAGATCGCATTTCTCCTCCTCCAGCTGAGCGATGGTCTTCACAGCTTTCTGATGTTCCTCATCAGCTTCAGCTACAAAGGCCTGAAAGAACAACAATCATATGTAGGCCCACAGCTTGGAGGCTAGGTGAAGAAATTAAACATGGCTGTGGCTGCTAAGGACTAAGAACCATTAATTTAATTTAATTTTGGATGTTGTCTCAAAGTAGCTTTAAAGAACATAAGTAAGAATACAAAAGAACTTAAAAACATCCCTACACACATCCCTAGTGAGCAAGCCTGGGGTGACTATGGCAAACAATAACTCACTCAAGATGGAATGAGGAAGAAACCTTGAGAGGTACCGGACTCAAAAGGGAACCCATCCTCATTTGGGTGACACTTTACCGAAAAGTGTAGCAATGTCCTTTCTATAATTATATACAGTCAGAAATCTTTGAAAGACATAATCCAACTGGAGCCATTAATCTCTGAAGGCCGCAGGTTCCTCACAGGGTTGGTCCCCTTCTCACTAAAGGTCTACCAGTGATGGCACAATCTCTGGATACCTTGGAATGGGTAAAAAAGGTAAACAGGTGGAAAGACATTAGCATAGCTGCTGTTCACAATATAACAGGCACTAGCTGATTAATGTACCTTTAATCATGTGTACTGGCGTAAGGTTATGGGATATGTTATGTGTATGCCTGACTGAAAGAGATATGTCCTAAACCTACGTTTAAATTGGGTGATTTTGTCTGAACCCCGAACACTGTCAGGAATGCCATTCCAAAGTTCAGAAGCTGAATATGATGCTCTACCTCCTTTTGTGGGCTTTGCTATTCTGGGGACTACCAGAAGTCTAGAAGATTGAGATTTCAAGGAGAGTGTTGGATTGTTAAAATACTACCATTTCAAGGATGGTACTATTAGTAGGTCTAGAAAGTAGGTCTAGGAAACATGTTTAGTCTTAACAGTAATGTTAGTTGTTTGCTGTTTTTACCCACTCACAGAAGAGATCTCCACACCTGGAACTGTTACTTAAACACCGCCATCTTATTGCTTCCACCACAATGCCAGGCCCTGAACTCAGCCAGACAACTCTTACCAACACCCCCACAGCCACAGCATTACTCACACCGCCATGTCAATGCCACACAATTTTTTTTAAAAAAGGGAAATTTACCCTCATTAAGTCCTCCTGATCCACCAAGCTCTTCTTCATCGTGTCATTCTCAGCTTGAAGGATGCTGTGAGCTTCCCGTTCTCGCTCACACTCCTAAAACACACACAAATAAAAGAGATTGCTTAATGCTAACATCTGCAGTGGGTCACAGATTAAATATGGCACAATAAAACATTTGAAAACTCAGGTCAAATGACAAAGTGTCCTTTAATTTTAAGCAACAAGACTGGGAAATGGTGGCTTGGGGTTAAAGTATTAACCTGCTGACTGAAAGATTATGGGTTCGAGTTTCAGCAAAAGCAAGCTGCCACTGCTGGACCCCTGAATAAGACCCTTAACCCTCAACTAAATAAATGTCAGTCGCTCTGGATAAGGGTGTCTACCAACTGCCCTAAATGTTTAATCAACACACACACACACACACACACACACAGTTTATAACAGCAGATGTAGTTTCATGATAAGAAACATTTACCTTCATTAACTCCTCCTCTCTGTGTGTCAGAGTCTTCCTCGGGTCATCTTTCTTCACCTCCAGCTGAGCGATGGTCTTCTTCAACTCATTATACTCAAACTGAAGGATTCTGTGAGCCTCTTGCTCTTGCTGACACTCCTAAAATACACACACACAGAGCAAAAGTGGTTTAAACACGTAAATCATAATTCATAAATTATTGTTCGAAATAAAAGTCTCCTTACTAATCTGCCTAATGCAAGACTTTTTTTACTCACATTCATTAGCTTGTCATACTCTCTGTGAGACTCGAGGAGCTTGTTGCCCATGTCCTGCACAGTCTTTTTTAGTACTTCAACCTGTTTCGTGAAGTTAGACTTCTCCTCCCCCAGATCGTTCTCCTTCACAGCCTTTTGATGCTCCTTTGGAGAGTCAGTCACAGAGACCTGGAAGAAGTCGTCGTCTTATTGTTATTATTTACGTTTTATGGTATGATGGTATAATAACCTGTCCAGGTTGAGACTCTCCTGCCTTTCGACTCTCCTGCCTTCGCCCTTGAATAACCCCGACCCCGATAAGCGGTGGATAGAAAATGGATGGATGGATGGATAGATGGATGAATGGATGGATGGATGGATAGATGGATGAATGGATGGATGAATGGATGGATAGCTGAATGGATTAATAGATGGATGGATGGATCCTCTCACAACAGAGACAGACCCCTTTAAGCACAGCTGTTTTGGATGGTATACGAGCCCACAGCCAGGAGGTGGATCAAGGAAAGGAACATGGCTGCAGGTTGCTAACCAGTTTGGTCTAGAGAGTATAAAATGGAGCTGTGGCTGCACCAGGGATCAGGTTTTGTCTCCACGGTAATATTCGTTGTCCACTGCCTGTTTTATTCAAAGACTACCCACATTAATTATTACGCCTTGCGTGGTTTGAGTCTGCTGGACCCGATTTTAAAGTTTGTTTAAAGAGATTTTATGGTATTAGTTATTTTTTCCAGCCCCAGACTCATTGGCCTCGGCATATTTTCCATGTAGACCATAACATGGAACATATTTTTATGACACAATCTTTAAATGTGATCTAATGTCAAATATTAACTATAAATGATGTTGATATTGTTGATTAAAAACTCAATAATGCAGTGGATCCACCAGACCCATAAACATTGGCTAGGTAGCAAAAACATCAACATCACATGAGGGTTAAACATAGAGTTAAACCGAGAGGACACCTTCCACCACCTAGCTGTCCATGCTATTGGACCAGACACTTTTTACCAGCACCCTCCCATCCTTATAAAACCACCACCACCGCACCATTTTCCTGTAACTTCAATCAAATAACCGCAATGTTTTGCACCGGCCTTGCTACTAATGTGTGTTTTGCCCCTCTTAGTTGCTACTTACTACATTCTATATCTATTAGACACTTTTAAAACAAATGTAAAGTTTACCTCTAATAACGTCTCCTGCTGAATTAAAGAGTTCTTTATCTCATTGTTTTCCGCTTGGAGGATACCGTGGGGCTTAGGTTCTCGCTCACGTTCCTGAATCACACAGACATAGGGCAAAAGAATGTTTACATCTGTAATAACCACAGAGAAAATCTGGCAACCTAAAATAAAATATACAACTCGAATATATGTTTTAACGTGCTGTTTAGTGCACACACACATACAGCTTACAACAATAAAGTAATTTCATGAAAAAAAAAAACCATTTACCTTCAGTAACTCCTCCTCTTTGTGCACCAGAGTCTTCTTCATGATATCGTTCTCCACCTCCAGCTGAGCGATGCTCTTCTTCATCTCACTATATTCGAACTGGAGGATTCTGTGTGCTTTCTGTTCTTGTTCACACTCCTTAAAACACACACACACATCAAGTTTGTTTAACCTTGTAAGCTTAATGCTTAATAGTATTTATAAAGGATCTTTCTTTCACTTACATATGTTAGCTTGTCATTTTCTCTGTGAGACTCAAGGAGCTTGTTGTTCATGTCCTGTGCAATGTTTCTCAGTTTTTCTACCTGTTTTGACAGGTTAGACTTCTCCTCTTCCAGCTGAGCTATAGTCTCCACAGCCTTCCGATGTTCCTCCCCAGCCACAACCTGGGAGACCTGTAAAAAAAACAGTTTATCTTTATTGTATTTATCATTTGTGAGGGCAAAACCCCCAAGTTCACATGAACACGGTTTAGGATGATGATTAAACCCCAAAGCCAGAAAGCCAGATGAAGTTATGTAACACGATCAGTGGCTAATGATCACGAATGCTTCTTAAATATATAAAAAATACTATAGTATTTTGGAGTAACTTTTACTACAGAACATGTAGTAAAATTTCCTGTGGTAAATACTGTTGTGTTTTTGAACCATACTAAATATACTAGATTAAATTGCGACGATAACTATATTACGCTTGTTATAGCATATCTACTATAGTCAACTAAACAAACTACTACACTGATGAGTATTAAATTAATAAATAGTAATTTTCTAAAACAAGAAGGTCCTGGGTTCGATTCCTGTGCAGGGGTCTTTCTGTGTGGAGTTTGTATCTTCTCCCCGTGGTTGTGTGGGTTTACTCTGGGTTCTCTCCGGTTTCCTCCCACATGTATGTTAGATTGACGGTACACGGGGGGACAGTCATGGATGTACTTTTCCTTTGATCTGTGCTGTAATTATAATATAGTTGTAGAGAAATTAATTCATTCAATCATCTTCTATACCCGCTTATTCCCTAATTCGGGGTCACAGGGATCTGCTGGAGTCTATCCCAGCTGTCTCTGAAAGGGCGAAAGGCAGGAGGGGGACACCCTGGACAGGTCACTAGTCCATCACAGGGCCACACACACACACTCACTCACTTCTATGGTCAATTTAGAATCACCAATCAATCTAACATACATGTTTTTGGACTGTGGTGGTGGGAGGAAACCAGAGAACCCGGAGTAAACAAACACAAGCACAGGGAGAACATGCAACTCCACACAGAAAAACCCCGGCCCGGGAATCGAACTCAGGCCTTCTTGTTTTAAAATATTACTATTTATCAATTTATTACTCATAAGTGTAGTACGTTGTTTAGTTTACTATAGTAGACATACTATAACAAGAGTAATATTATTAAGTTATCTCAACAGCACCCTCAGAGTTACAGCCACACACACACCCTGTATCACCATTGCCTCATTTCCCTTAACTTCGATCGAATAAAATTACTGTAGTCTTGCCTCTACTGTGTCTGTTTATTGCCCCTCTCAGCTGCTAGCTGCCTCATTCTACATACGCATTCATAGAAAATATGGAAAAGTTGACCTGTATTAACTCCTCCTGGTGAATCAGCGTCTTCTTCATTGCACCGGTCTGTGCTTGGAGAATGCTGTGAGCCTCTTGCTCTCGCTCACGCTCCTAAAACACACAAATAAAGTGAGGTTCACACTCTGGTGTTCAATGCTTACATTAGGAGTGTGTTTTTGTAAAAAAAAAAAAAAAAAACAGCAATCATGGTTTCATGTAAACACAAATTTACCTTCAGTAACTCCTCCTCTTTGCGCGCCAGAGTCTTCTTCATCTCATCGTTCTCCATTTTCAACTGAGCGACAGCCTCCTTCATCTCTTCATGTTCAAACTGAAGAATGCTGTGAGCTTCCTGCTCTCGCTCTAACTTCTGAGATGCACAAATTAAGTATGAGAGGTCTTAACTTGTCACAGTCAGAAGATGAGGGCGAAGAACTGGAACAAGGTTGGTGGCTATGAACTTACAGAGAAGTTTGAAGAGTATATAAAAAAAGCCTGTGGTTGCACAGAGGTTAAGGTATCCGATGTAATGAATCACCTTCTACCACTAAGCGTAAGTCGTGCTGTACCGATGATTCAGAAAGCAAATTGTTTTCAACTTCCCGAAATATTTACACACCACCGCACTGTTTTGCTCCCTCCACTGGTTTCACGTGTCAGATTCACTGATAGTCACTGACTGTCTTTAGAAGAGGTTTAAAGGCTCACCTCTTTCTCCAATACATAGCAATTGACATTTAAATATATATAAAATATATAAAAAATACTATAGTATTTTGGAGTAACTTTACTATAGTAAAAATTCCTGTGGTAAATACTGTTGTGTTTTTAACCCTTACTAAATATATTATATTAAATTGCAATGATGTCTTTATTATTATTAAGCGTGTTATAGTATATCTACTATAGTAAACTAAACAAACTACTACATTCATTAGTAATAAATTAATAAATAGTAATTTTCTAGAACAAGAAGGTCCCGGGTTCGAGTTCGGTCCCGAGTTTGCATGTTCTCCCCGTGCTTGCATGGGTCTACCCCGGGTTCTCCGGTTTCCTCCCACAGTCCAAAAACATGTATGTTAAATTAATAAGTAATTCTAAATTGCCCATAGGAGTGAGTGTGAGTGTGTGTGGCCCTGTAATGATCAGAACAGCCCAGTCACTGACTGTCTTTAGAAGAAGATTGAAGACCCACCTCTTTCTCCAGTACCTAGCAATTGACATTTAATGTTTTTTTAAGTTGTCAAGATTTTGTGATCTACATCACTAGTACCGATCTGTACATTAATGAGAACCAAAGCACTTTTGTACTTTACTCTGGATGAAACTCTTACTCTGGCACACGGCGGACAGTCGTCACCAATTCCAGGTCCGGAAGCTAAGCAAGACCACAGCCTCCCTTACACCCCCTGTATAATCACTCCTTATCACTTAATAAAAGTTTTGCCCCTTCCTTACCTAGTTTCTGCATTCTTCACACACATTTAGATACTTTTTGTTAGCAAAGTGTGGGACTGATAATTAGAACATCAAGGGTTCAGTTACCAGCACCATCCAACTGCCAATGCTGGACCCTCAAGCAACACCATCAACCCACCACTTGTCAGTTGGATAAATGATGAGTGCTGACTGCTGTTCGGAAACTTATGGGTTCACTCAGCACAACTAGCTCTGCTACTGCTGGGCCCCTGAGCAAGGCCCTTAACCCCTTAACAGATCAGTTAGATTAATAAAAAAAAATTAAGTGGCTCTGGATAAGGCCCTTTGCCACATACCATAAATGTGATGGTAAATGCCACGGCTGGGCCCCTAAAGAAGGCAATTAATCTTCAACTTCTCAGAAGAAATAAATATTAAAAGAAAATAAATTTAAGAGGTAGCAACATTTAGCAAATGACAGAAATGTACATGTAAAATAAAAAAATGACCTTTAGTAGCTTTTCCTGTTGAATCAGAAGCTTTTTCATCTTCTCATTTTCTTCTTGGAGGACGCCGTTAGCTTCCCACTCTCGTGCACGCTCCTAAAAATAGAAAGTTGTAGCACAGTGGTTAAAATGTTGGACCTGCTAATTGGAAGATCAGGGTTTGATTCCCAGCACCACCAAGTTGCCACCATGAGCAAAACCCTTCTCCCCTGACTGCTTAGTTATAAATGAGATAAATGTAAGTCGCTCTGTATAAGGGGGTCTGCCGAAATGGCGTAAATATAATTGTAAAACACATTCAAAAGAGGTTTACACTCAAGTTCTTAATGTCCACATCTGCAGTGGACATCTGCTAACCCTAAATAATCAACTTTGACTTTTTTTAACCTTATTGTAAAGATAACAACATTTAGAATTCTCATATTTCCAAATGTGCTGGAAAATGCATTTTTTTTTTTACATTTTACACCCTAAAAAGGATGAACTGTTCCAAAAGGACAAGAATAACACACACAGTTTACCCTCGCTAACTCCTCCTCCTTGCTCGTCAAAGTCTCCTTCATATTTTCGTTTTCCATCGCAAGCTGATTGATGATTTCTTTCTTTTCTTTATACTGAAGTTGGAGCATTGTGTGAGCCTCCTGCTCCAGCTCATACTTCTACAACACACACACACATTAAACAACAATGGTTTTAAACTGGATCGCCTGAATGTAAGTATAGTTTTAAGGGAAAAAAAGCTACTTTTACTCTGACTTACACATGTTATCTTCTCATACTCTTTGTGAGACTCAAGCAGATTGTTGCCCATTTCCTGAACAGAGTTTTTCAGTTTTTCCAATTGTTTTGAAAGGTTGGACTTCTCCTCCTCCAGCTGAGCGATGGTCTTTACAGACCTTTCATGTTCCTCCTTAGATTTAGCCTGGGAAACCTTAGAGAACAATAATTTGCATTTTTATTTCCAGAATTTGGCAGACATCTTCATCCAGAGCGACTTACATTTATTTTTTGTATCCATCTGAGCAATTAGGAGGTTAAGGGCCTTGCTCAGTAGCCCAGCAGTGGTAACCTGGTGGTGCTGGGAATCAAAACCCTGATCTTCCAAGTAGCAGTCCAACATCTTAACCACTGCGCTACCACTTTCCCTTGGAATTAATACAAAATACTACTTTCACAAAACGTGTGTAGAGTTAAAGCAGCAAAAACCTCGACTACACAATAGTATACACACTGACATACACCAGGCGTCCACAAACTTTTGTACTTTTTTTTTTGCTTTTTAGCGGTCGGCAGGTCCGTCTATAACAGATAATAACACCGGCCAGACTGGTTTACTGTATTATTGCGAAGTTTTTTTTAAATTGTGCCCCCTAATGCTAGATTTATTGATTATTTTGTTGTAAACTGTTTGCATTAAATGAAAAAATAATAATAGTTTGTCAAGTTTTGGTGAAATTTTCTGAATCATTTTCTCTCTTTTTTTAACCTGTTTGATCATTTTGTTATCTTTAAATCTTCTTGTTGGATGTTGTGCAGCAGCACCTGATCATCACCATGGAACGTTATGTTGAATGTACTATGTTAGTTAATTATTAATTATAATTGTCTATGATATACAGCTATGATATGAGTAAAACATATATTTAAAATGACATTATAAAAATATGTCCCTGGTATCGTTTGAAGGGCCGGTCCAACATGTTCTAAGCATAAAAGGGAACTGGGGAGGAAGAAGGCATTGCATAGTTGGTCAAATTTCGTATCTTAGCCACAAGTCGTAAAAATAAGTGGTGGGCTGCCAGAAGGGCCTTCACTGCTGGTCCTATAAAAAATTAAATAGTGTTGTTATGTTATTAATTATGTAATTAGTTGTTGTAATGGTTAGTTTTGTTTTAAGTCCTACATTAAAAAGGTCTGGGCATCACTACAGGTGGCATAGTAATTGACTAGGGGGGGGCGCCGCACGAGAGTTTTTTTTTGGAATTGCCCCCTCTTGTGACCTTCGTGTGCTCCTACACACATATATTAAACAAAAATAGTTTTGCAGTTAACAAAATTTTAGTACTTTTTTGTTGATTTGCACTTTGTGTTACTGTTGTGCGAGTCTTTTAGTGACTGTTAGTCGAATTTTTTGTTACCCACCTTCTGGATCTGCCGTTTGTCAGGAATTTCCGGGGTATAATAGCCCCTAATTTCACCTCTATCCTATCCAGGAAATGCACGAGAAAGGAAGACCTCAACCCAAACTCGCCTCACTAACAAAGGCTAGTAAAGATTTTGTGCTCTAATTTAAAAACTGCAACAACTATAAGTGGCTAACAGTTAGCACAGAGCTCAACAAGCTATTTTGTTTTTGGTTTATTTTTATATAAGTAAGGGGACATTATCCTTTAAACACCAATGTCCCAAGCCCCATATAAAGTCACTCGTACGTAACATAGCATTAATAGCATATGGCTGCATTAGCTGTACACAGCTGCTTACTGAAAGCCTTGACTGAAAATGATATTATTTGGATTTCATATATTTCTCAAGAGAAGAAAGGTTTACCTTTAATAACTCATCCTGCTGAATCATCGCATCATACTCTGCTTGGAGAATGTTGTGGGCTTCCCGCTCTTGCTTAAGCTCCTGAAACACACACATGGAGCAGAAGAGGTTGCTTAATGGCTTAAATTTGCAACAGCTATAGATTAAATCTGGCAACCCTAAAAGACAAATCTTTTTCCTTTTAGAAATTATTTACAATTACAGCATTTGGCAGACGCCCTTATCCAGAGCGACATATATTTATTTCATTTACACAACTGAGGGTTAAGGGCCTTGCTCAGGGGCCCAGCAGTGGTGGCTTGGTGGAGCTGAGAATCGAACTCACAATCTTTGGGTTGTTAGTCTAGCACCTTAACCATGAGCCACCACTTCCCTAGTTACATTTGCTAAATTAGTTTTTCGATGAATGTTTTTTTATCTTCAGTGGGCCACAAATAATCTGAAATCTTAAAAAATAAAGCTTAAAGTTATTATATCTTATATTAAATCTAAACTCTTCTTCTTCTTTTTCTTCTTTCGGCTGTTCCCTTTTAGGGGTCGCCACAGCGTTGATCTGTCTCCACCTACCCCTATTCTCTACATCCTCTTTACTCACACCCACTAACTTCATGTCCTCGTTTATCACATCCATATACCTCCTCTTTGCTCTTCCTCTTTACCTTCTGCCTGGTAGCTTCATTTCTAACATCCTCCCACTAATATATTCACTATCCCCCCTCTGTACATGTCCAAACCACCTCAATCTGGCCTAATTAAATCTTAACTCTTATATTTTTAATTAAGCCGTTCAATGCATTTTTAAAAATTGTACACTTGTTAGATCACCAAGCTTTAATTTCAAAAGGAACTTAAGGGGCTATTAGGGAAAGTGCTAGCGCAGTGGTTAAGGTGTTGGACTACTAACTTGAAGACCCAGGTTTGATTCCCAGCACCACCAAGCCACCACTTTGGGCTTCTGAGCAAGAACCCTTAACCCTCAGTTGTATAACAGGGAATAATGTAAGTCACTCTGGAAAAGGATGTCTGGCAAATGTAAATTACTCACTTTATGCATTTTTTTTTTAAATTATATAACTATCAAATTACTATATATATATATATATATATATATATATATATATATATATATATATATGACTACCTGATTGAGAATAGACCGGGTGTAAATGCTCTCAGAAACTCATAGAAATCAGATCACTCAAACCACTTTAGGAGGTGGTCTGGAACTCATTTCAGACAAGAGTCCAAATACATCTGCCTGTTCAAACCACCTACAGTACATCACACTTGTCTTCTCCCACACATTGCTTACTTTGGCACCCTTGTTGAGCGGTATAGCCTGCTGGAGGGGAGTTTTCCTCTTTATTAAACTGATTTGCGGCTTCAAACAAAGATATTTAAGGGTCCGGTGCCCCATTTGTCAACAGGATAGCCAGACTTGTTCTGTAAAAGAATTCGGTACTATATTTTCCAACCATCTTAGTGGGTCTTGAAGTCTTATACTGCCCACAGTGAAACAGCTGCACATACCATAATAATCAGTACGGTACATTTTGGTATGTAGGCTTTGTTGTAAACTTTTTAATTTTCTTTTTCGACTGCATTCGCAAACCCAAAAAGAGCTAAATTACGGTAGGGGCTCGAAAATAAGTATAGAAGATCAGATTCATATCCGTTTTGCTGAGATGCATTTAGTGTAAGTGTAAATGGAACCGTTGTAACACATTAATTAGCTATCCAATCAAAAAAAACACATGGAGTGACCAGCTGTAAATAGGCCGCATTTAAAAAATACACACACACACACACACACACACACACACACAGGCATACATTAACACAATAATAATTATAGACTCATGAGAAGAAATGTTTACCTTCAGTAAATCCTTCTCCTTGTGTGATAAACTCTTCGTCATGGCATCGTTCTCCTCCTCCAGCTGAGCCATGGTCTTCTTCATCTCGTCATACTTAAACTGGAGGAAGCTGTGAGCCTCCTGCTCTTGCTCACACTCCTAAAACACACACACAGTAGAGGTTTAAGCATGAGTAGCTAATGATTAATCATTACAAAAGTCTTTATAAAACATGTCCTAGATGCAAGCGGACATGTTTCACTCACATTTATCAGCTTCTCATTATCTCTTTGAGACTTAAGGAGTTTGTTGCTCATGTCCTGAACAGAGTTGTTTAGTTTTTCCACCTGTTTGCTGAACTTAGATTTCTCCTCCTCCAGCTGAGTGATGGTCTTTACAGCCTTCTGATGTTTCTCCTCAGCGTCAGCCAGGGTGACCTACAACACAATTAATCTTTATTGTGTTAAGTTTCAGTTATAATGATATATTCTGCTATCTGCTATGTACACCTGTAATAGGGGGAAGTGTTAGCACAATGGTTAAAGTGGTGCACTGCTAACCAGAAGACTGAGGGTTCAATTCTCAGGACCACCAAGTTACCACCACTGGGCTCCTGAGCAAGGACCTTAACCCCCAATTGTGCTGAATAAGGGCGTCTGCCAAATGCTAGAAATGTAAATGGATTAATTGTGTGCTATTTTGATGGTGTTTTGAATGTTGTCAATCCCGTTGTGGTATTTATTTGCTGTAGTGTGTGTTTCTGTATTTGGTTGTGTTGTGAGGATCTGCAGCTTATTTGTTGATGTTTTTCTTTTTTTTTCGATTTGTTTCTTAAATTTTAGTGCGTTTAGTGTCTCTTTTGCGAACTATATTTTTTTTAGTTCTACATACAATTTTTTTTTTAAAGGAACAGAAAGGTAACCTTTACTAACTCCTCCTGGTGATTTAGAGCCTTCTTTATATTTATGTTCTCTGCTTGAAGGATGCTGTAAGCCTCTCTCTCTCGCTCACGCTCCTAAAACACACACACACACACAGGGCAAAAAAGGGTGGTTTATATCTAATATGCATTAGCAGTCACTTTCTCAGCTTTCTTATACTTTTTAATAAGCTCTTCACTGCATGATGTTTCCAGATCAGCAGTCTACAGGTTCAGGTCAAAAAGACAAAATGTCTCAAATGAGAAAAAAAATACACACACAGGTCATGGCAGGAAATGTTTACCATTAATAACTCCTCCTCCTTATCCACCAGAGTCTTCTTTATCTCATCTTTCTCCACCTCTAGCTGAGCGATGGTCTTCTTCATTTCATTATATTTAAAATGGAGGATGCTGTAAGCCTTATGCTTTTGCTCACACTCCTAAAACACACCCATAAAGCACCAGACATTTTAACTCGAGTCCTCATGGTATTTTTAAAGGAGCTGCTTGATGCACTTACATCTGTTAGCTTGTCAAATTCTTGGTGAGACTCAAGAAGCTTGTTGCCCATGTCCTGCACAATGTTCTTTAGTTTTTCCACCTTTTTTGACAGGCTTGACTTCTCTTCCTCCAGCTGCGTGATAGTTTCTAGATTCCTCTGATGTTCCTCCGCAGCCTCAGCCTGGGAAACCTGGAAGAACAACAGAGTCTTCTTCATCTCATCGTTCTCTGCTTGGAGAATGCTGTAGGCCTCCCGCTCTCGCTTGTGCTCCTAAAACACACACATTGAGAAATTTGAAAGAAGTGCAAACTCAAAGGATTAATGTTCACATTATTGAAATCTGGCAAATAAAAAAACAACAACGTTGATTTATGTATTTATGCAGAAAAAATATACCAAATAGCTCATTTTTTGAACTATGCTGGGCCAAACATGTTTTCACATTCATTTATTCATTAGATAATCTATATCCAGATCCATATTTTTTTTTTAAAATGCCCCAAAAAGTGAGTAAGCACACACACAACTCACAACAGCAGTCAGACGTTTACCTTCAGTGACTCCTCCTCTTTGTGCATCAGAGTCTTCTTTAAATCATCGTTCTCCACCTCCAGCTGAGCGAAGGCCATGTTCATCTCATCATAATCAAACTGGAGAACGCTGTGAGCTTCCTGCTTTCTTTTACACTCCTAAAACACACAAATAACACAAATCACAGCTTAGCATAACTCTATCACAACAGGAACACTATGTAAGCACCTTACAGCCAGGATGTGGGGTAAAAAGTCCATGTGATCAAAATATATTTTGAAATAGTATATTTGCTGAGATATACATTAGCATAATATAATATATTATAGCTAATATTACATGTACTGTATATATTCAAAAATAGATAAATGCTTCACAAGTTGGACTTCAACCCAGGAGTACAATGGCACCACATATGTTGACTCGCTACCCAATAGGCTATCACCGAGCACATCTAATCATTTTTTTTTAAATAAAATGTCATTTTTAACACATCACAAATCGATCATGTGTATATATATATATATATATACACAGTGGGAACATGTATATGTATACATTGTATATGTAACTGAGTTAAAAAGAAGATTAAAAACTAATGATATTCATTATGTTGAATTACCTGGAACTAAATTAAATAGGTGGGCAACACGGTGGTTTAATTAATTTACTGAATCAACCAATCACATCTCCTTTCTTTCTTCTCATCTATGATAATATTTTAAGTAGTCATCTTTTGCTGCTTCAGTGGACACAAATTTGAAAGTAGTGGGGGACACAATCTGGATTTTAAAAAGTGGCCAGGACATGTCCCCTCTGTCCCACTGAATAAATATAAGGCGGTGGTTGAACAGAGGATCCGGTATTGTAATGTTTATTGTCCTCTGTCTTTCTTTTTTCAAAGACCGCCAGCATCGGTGACGAAACCGCTCAACTTCTTGTGATGCAGAAAATGCTCATATCCCTGCACCCAGAAGACACCTCTTAACAGCACCCTTGCATCCCCTGTATTACCACCACAAAACTTTTTCCCTAACTTCAACAAAATAAAAGCCCTACTTTGAAGCAGTAATTGCCTTTCTGTGTCTGTGTATTACCCCTGCCTAGTTCCCACATTCTACATACATTCTGATACTTTAAAAGAAAAGGAATGTTTACTTTTAGTAATTCCTCCTGCTGAACCAAAGTCTTCTGCATCTTGTCAATCTCTGCTTGGAGGACACTTTGAACCTCCTGCTTTTGCTGACGTTCCTAAAACACACACGGGGCAAAAAAGATTCACATAGAAGTTCTTAATGTTTTATATTATTAGTAGGCTGCAGAAGTAGAACCAGTTGTGCAACTACAGCAAGATATGATCGCCACTTTGGCCAATCCCCCGTTAACTGACATTGGTGCATTGCAGCTGGCTGACCAGGTCACTCCAGAAATATTACTTTTGGAGGCGAAAGGTTTATCCTGTGTTAGAAGAACGACAGCAGATGCCTCTTCGGTTTTGGCATCGCTACGCAATGGGATCAGTTTGTGGAGAAAAGTGGTGTACTTTAGGTGGTGTAGAATTTATGCCCCAAACAGTGGCGAAGAGGTTTTACAGTTGCTGTTGCCTGTAGTTAGGAAGGTTGATGTTCTTACCCAGTTGCATCAACATGAGCATTACGATAGAGAGCATACTGCAGAACTGGTTTGGCAGCAGAGTTACTGGTCGGGTATGGCATTGGATTTTGCTTCTTGGTGTCAAAAGTGTGAGAGATGCCAAGCCAGTAAGGATACACAGCCACCAGCCTAAAGTTTTATGGGCCACCTTTTGGCCTCAAGACCAAATAAAATTGTGCCTGTT
This sequence comes from Bagarius yarrelli, assembly GCA_005784505.1. Taxonomy (NCBI): domain Eukaryota; kingdom Metazoa; phylum Chordata; class Actinopteri; order Siluriformes; family Sisoridae; genus Bagarius; species Bagarius yarrelli. The sequence goes on along the minus strand of VCAZ01000117.1, from coordinate 668,897 downwards.
GACTTTTTTGTGTTGGAATCGTACAGGCCCCTTTGGAGAAGTGCTATGCAGTCCCTGAGGTAGGTTCACTGGAAGAGGAGAAGAAAGTAGACTTGTTTGGTGTGGTACCTATAGGTCGTCCGGCTGTGTCAGAGGTGGCTGTAAAGGCAATAGTTGTGACTTTGCTATCTGATCCTCAATTACCAAGTACACACAGTTTGCTGGGGCACTAGAACATTTTCTCGAGTCTGGAGTAGAGGCGAATCCTGGGCCAGCATCAATTTCAAAATGCAAAATTTCTTGGTTTTTTTCCCCTCTTTTCTTATTGTTTTAACATTATTCTTGAATTATTTCGACTTTCTGCTTGTAATTTTGACTTAATTCTTAAAGTATTATTTGACATTATTCTCAAAATTGTATTGCTTTATTCTCGTAATTTCAAGTTCACTCCCAAACCATCCTAAAATGTTTTTTTTACATAGCGCTGAACCTCTGGCGTACTCATGGCTGTTAGAAAAGCAGTAATTTACCTCCAGTAACTCCTCCTCCTTTCCCGTCAAAGTCTTTTTCATCTCCTCGTTCTCTGCTGTCAGCTGAGAGACGGTCTTCTTGATCTCATTATACTTAAGCTGGAGTGTGATGTGAGTCTTCTGCTCTAGCTCATACTCCTAAAACACACACATCAGACAGCAAAGGTCTAAACTAAAGATCCTGTAACTAAAGAACGAAGCTACCTAACAGCACTTTGTTTCTACCTTACATGTGTTAGCTTCTCATACTGCCTGTGAGACTCGAGGAGATTGTTGGTTAGTGTTTCCACCTGTTCTGCCAGGTTGGACTTCTCCAGCTGAGTGATGGTCCCCCCAGACTTTGGATGCTCCTTCCCAGCTTTGGCTTGGGAGATCTGTAAAATCATACCAATAAAACATACTAGCAATACATTTTTTTTTAATTTTCAGGTGAGTGAAATTTCTGCAGTGGAACAGAACTATTGGACATGGACTTTTTGATCTAAATACAGAACTATTGGACATGGACTATTTGATCTTAATACAGAACTATTGGACATGGACTATTCGACTATTCTAAATACACAGTATGACAATGCACAAATGTACATACTGTATGCTGTATGGTGTGTATGTCATACACATATTATAAAGTGCCTTAACAGTATACATACAATACAAGCCAGGGTAGGAACATAACCGTAATGTAGGAGGGGTGATAGGAAAGGGGATGTCAACAATAACTTAAAGGTACAATAGGTGATTGTCTTTAGAAACATTTTTGTTCTACTGAATAAAAGTGTTGTCCCATCCAATTAAAATGTATTTATATGTCTTTGTATATTCTGTGGAAGGCGTAGCCTCAAAAAACGTTCGTCTAATCAAAATGTTTGATCCGAATATTAGGGTTAAACTTTCCTAGCTGCCTGTCAACACATGTATGTGCACACCCTGTTCACACAGACAGGATATGACATCGGATCAAAGTCTGGATCACAACAGAGTGAAAACTTGAATTTACATCGGTGTTGCATTTTCGAACTACAGAAATCAAAGGGTCCAAAAGATGATGTCATGGTTACAGTATTTCTTTTGGACAGGTATGAATATGGTGTGATTCGAATTTGTTGTTTCGATAGTAATGCATAGCATATGTATTTTGTGTATCTTTACGAAGTAGCTTAACTGCAGCAGTAGCGTGTAATTTGGGGTTATATTTTTATGGTATTTTATATTTCTAAGGTATTTTAGTACTGTTACTAACTGTACTATCAAGTTTTTTCACTGGTAAATGACACATGATTTAGTGTAGTAATCATGTAGCTTTGGATGGCATTTTGCATAGTGGGTGAGACATGGGTGAATTGGTGGCTTAGTGGTTAAGGTGTTGGACTGACTCAGAAAGACCAGGGTTCAATTCCCAGCATCACCAAGCCACCACCTTAGGCCCCTAAGCAAAGTCCTTAACCTCCAATTGCTCAGTTGTATAAAAGAGATAAATGACTGTAAATAAGCCAAATGACTGTGAATGATGTACTGTAGCCATCAGGCTAAAGTAGGCAATTTTCAAGATGTCCCACTGCATTATGTTGCTGAAACATAACAAAGAAAAGATGTTCACCTTCAGTAGCTCCTCCTGGTGAATCAGAATCCTCTTCATCTGATCTCTTTCTGCTTGAAGAATGCTGTAAGCCTCCCACTCTCGCTTACGCTCCTAAAACACACATGAGGCAGAAGAGGTTCACACTTAAGTGCTTAATGTTCAAATCTGCAATGGATCACAGATAAAAACTTAAATCTAAAATATGAGCAAACACACCCGCACAAACACACACACAGACACACACACACACACACAGTTCACAATAGCAGTCATAGTCACATCATTTACCTTCAGTAACTCTTCTTCTGTGTGTATCATAGTCTTCTTTAAATCATTGTTCTCGACCTCCAGCTGAGCAACAGCCAGCTTCATCTCATCGTACTCAAACTGGAGGATGCTGTAAGCTTCCTGCTCTATCTCCATCTTCTAAAAACGATAAACGTTTAGTTGTTTATTGCATAAACGTGATCAAATTCTTTATAGTATTTAGAAAAGATCTGCTTAATGCAATGTTTATTCTTACTAACATTCAGTAGTTTGTTGTACTCTTTATGGGACTTAAAGAGCTTGCTGCCCATGTCCTGCACGCTTTTTCTCAGTATTATCACCTGGTTTGCCAGGTCAGACTTTTTCTTCTCCAAGTAAGCGATGGTCTCTACGGACATCTGATGTTTCTCTTGAGATTCAGTCTGGTAGACCTGTAAAAAACGTCAATAAATCTTTATCTATTAGTTTATTTTAATACTTCTTGTGATGAAGGGCCTCCAGTTCACACATGCATTCTTTTCTTGCATTACAGACAGCACCGCTTAAGCACCTCTGTTTTGGATGCAGTAGCAAAATCACGGCCAGGAGGTGATGCGAAGGAATAGAACATGTCTGGTGGCGGCTTTTCACCCTTAAAGAAGAGGGGCTATTACACATCTACCAATGGTACACACACATTTGTAACTTACACATCTACAGTGATACACACACATTTGTAACTTACACATCTACAATAATACACACACATTTGTAACCTACACATTTCCAGTGGTACACACACATTTGTAACTTACAGATCTACAATGGTACAAACACACACACACACATTTGTAACTTACAGATCTACAATGGTATACACACACACATTTGTAACTTACACATCTACAATGGTACACACACTCATTTGTAACTTACACATCTACAATAGTACACACTCATTTGTAACTTACACATCTACAATAGTACACACACATTTGTAACTAACACAACTACAATGGTACACACACACACACATTTGTAACTTACACATCTATAATGGTACACGCACATTTGTTACAAACACATCTACAATGGCACACACACACACACACACACACACATTTGTAACTTACACATCTACACACAACATTTAAAAAACTCACATTCATTTAATTAACAGCCTCCTGGGTTCATTTTAAAAGCAGAAATTTTTACCAAAATGTAAGAAAACATGCACACACACACAGACACACACACACACACACACCTTTAACTCTTCCTTCTTGTGCGACAGGATCTTCTTTATCTCATCGTTCTCTACCTTCAGCTGAGTGATGGCCTTCCTCATCTCATTGTACTTGAACTGAAGAATGTTGTGAGCTATCTGCTCTTGCTTAACCTCCTAAAACACACCGAGCAAAAAGCGTTGAAACACAGTGTAAATAGCACAACATGAAAAAAGTTCAATGCAATTTCTGGTATGGTCTATTTAATATGTATATTTATAGAAATAAGACCCCAGTGGACATTTCTTACCTAGCATGTAACCTTTTTACCCTCCTACCCTCTCGGGAAAAGGTTCAGGTTCCTACAGGTTCAGGTTCCTTACTGAACTTCCCAATTTCACTTCTTTGTATAGCCATTCATATTCTTCAGGTACTGTATAAACTGTATGTGCTTTGTATTTCTGCAAATTCACTAAGATTCTCCAGATGCACATTTACCTACAAACTGTATATTCATATATGGGTGATTCTCTAACTGGTGGTATATTTGCCATTTCAGAACGTTAAGGAAAAAACTGTTCACCAACAGAAATTCTTTCCAGTATTGTATTGGAAATTTTTTTAATAAATTATCACTATTTTGAAAATTACTAAACACAAGTCAGTAAGCAGGTACTGTAGGTTGGCTTAGTGGTTAAGGTGTTGGACTGATACGAGAAAGATCTGCGTTCGATTCCCAGCACCACCACAATTCTGTAAATGTAAATTATGTGGGGAAGTGGTGGCTCATGGTTAAGGTGTTGGCCTACCAACCTGAAGATTGTGGGTTTGATTCCCATCTCCACCAAGCCATGATTGCTGGGCCCCTGAGCAAGGCCCTCAGTTGCATAAATGTAAGATGCTCTGTATAAGGGCTTCTGCCAAATGCTGTAGATCTTTCTATTCTAATGATAAAACAGATTTCTTTATGGCAGGGGTGTCAAACTCAGTTCCTGGAAGGCCGGTGTCCTGCAGAGTTTAGTCTCAACCGTATTTAATTGCACCTGATCCAGCAAATGTCTTTTACTCTGTCATGAGCCGACCAGGTCTCAAGTATTAATTAGAGTATTAATTAGACACACCTGCATCTCGTTCACCTTCACTCGTGTCTAATGTTAGTGTAGACTCCCTAACTCTCACGATCTCTAACGTGAATCTTAGCTTAGAACTTAGTCAACATTCTGTCTTCTTACTTCTGATCCCTGTCCTTTTCATCTCTTCATTGCCTGACACCCCAGTATTTTCCTTTCTTTATACTCAATAAACAGACCCGGACACAGAGTTTTTTGCTGCAGTCTGTCTCCTGTCTGCTGATTGTTACATACGCTTGCTTAAAAATCACGTGTTGTTGTTTGGATTAAGGTTGAAACTAAACTCTGCAGGACACCGCCTCTAACCTCCACCGCAGGACACCGCCTCTACCTTCGCCTTTAAATAACCTCTAACGATATACCAGACTCGAGAAGCAGATGGGTTAAACCCAGACGAGTGCGTTAATTGAAAACCATGTTAAGCTGTAGAAAGTGTAGGTTTAGCAGAGAGATACAGGATACCGGGAACCAGAGAAGAACGCAGGAGAGGACCACGCAGGAGAGGACCACGAGGACCAGAAGCAGGGGAAACCAGAAGTGGAGGATGCCACATTAGAGTGTAAGAACGTTTTAGATTTTCTCAGAGAAAGCACACATACCTCTTAATGCTTTACATCTTATCAGTTAGAGTAGTGACTTCACTTCCTGTATCTTACATAGTTATAGGAGATAATTTAGAGCTGAAGCAGAATTCATGGACATATTTTTGTGGGGGGAAAAAATTTAACTTTAAACAATTTAATGTTGTAAAATTTGGAATGTTATTATTTATGGTATTTCCGTTTTATATATTTTGTAAAAAGTAGTTTTAAAATGGAGGCTTAGCTGACATACCTCGCTTTTTATGTCACAGTCTGTAAAAGCCTCACAAAGCAGCTCCTCCAGCTCCCTCACTCGGTCCTCCAGCTGAGTATTGGACATCACAAGCTTTTTAATCTTCTCCTCAGCAACAGCCACAGGCTTCTGAAATTCATTATTTGTCACATAAATACAATCATACATTGCTACATGCAGTGAAATGCATTGTTTTCATCTTTGTTAGAAATAGTTCAACACAACAATGTCATAACCGAAATTAAAAAAAAGTGGTAGAGTTAGTGACCACACAGTCAGTAGTGTACAAAGATACAGAAAAGGACTTAGAATACAACCTTGAGGGATCCCGGTGCTTAGATTGAGACATTTTTGCCCACCTTTACACTTGTGGTCAGTCAGAAAGTTGTTAATCTATTGACACAGCAGCGGGCAGAGTCCCAGGGACTCCAATTTAAAGGTGTGAATGGAGAGAAAGCATTGCTATCAACTCTAAAGCTCTAAGCTGCAACCTCAACGTGAGCATAAAATGTTTTAGCTCATCTGTTACAGAAGAATCCACACTCCCTGTCCTGGAGGATGCTAGGCAGGATCTCAGAGCATCTGGAAAGCTTTTATCCACCCACAGTTCTGTTTTAGAAGGGTTCTGCTAATTATCTTGTTTACTGTATCATTGACAAAGGTGGTCATAGCACTCCTGAGCAAAAGCACTCAGTACAAACACGTTAGGTTAGTTGCAGCTTTCTAACCCGATCTAAATAGCCATAAAGCCTACAGTACAGGGTAACAAATGTTTGATAAGCATTTATTAAAACATTTGATCAAAAATGTAAGATTTTTGCTGATTAAGACTAAAATAATAATTGTTGCTCTGAGCCTAATGCTGAAATTAAAAACTTTTTTTCCTTCTTCATAAGTGCCAAAAACAAATACAAAATGTACAATCTTCATAAAAATTGCTGATTTATTTTTTTTGCTGATTTATTAAAACGTGCATTAATGTGTTAAATAAGTTTCACTAAATCAACTATTTCCAAAGGATGCAAAGACATATTCATTCATTCATCTTCTATACCTGCTTATTCCCTAATTCGGGGTCACAGGGATCTGCTGGAGTCTATCCCAGCTGTCTCTGAAAGGGTGAAAGACAGGAGGGGGACACCCTGGACAGGTCACCAGTCCATCACAGGGCCACACACACTCACACTCACTCCTATGAGCAATTTAGAATCACTATTCAATCTAACATACATGTTTTTGAGTAAACCCACGCAAACACAGGGAGAACATGCAAACTTCACACAGAAAGGCTCCTGTCTGGGAATCAAACCCAGGCCTTCTTGGCATGAAGCAACCCTGATGGGATGGGATATGTGATATGCGAAAAATGCATTTCATTGGCTCTGTACATGTACCTTGCACAATGACAATGAATTGAATATACTTATATACTATACTAACCACTAAGTCACTGTGCTGCCCCGTAAGCATATTATTAATAAAAGATTTGATTCGATGTTAAAGCAACATTTATAAATGGTAACTTTCCAGTAAGAAAATATAACAATCATTTTAAAGGAGGGAAAAAGGGAACAACTTCAGTGTTGCAAGGCAGAACAGCAGAGTATAAATGCTGTCAGTATGACCCTACTGTAGGGGACTATCAATGTACACTATAGTGTTAAGCTTAAAAGCTCAAACAAACTTACTGTCATCTGGTCCTGAAGAAGCTCAGAGGGTTGGAGCACAATCTGTTCTGTGGCCTGCTTACAGACGGGGTCTGTAAGCAGAAAATATATAATAAAATTAATTAAAATAAATTACACATTATCATCTAAAGGTTCAATAATCAATATTTTCCTCTTCTGATCTGGGTGGGTTTTTTTCTCCAGCACAAGAAATGTTTTCCAACATTATTTTCTTTTTTTTGTTTCTTAATAAATACAGTTTAGTTGATGTCTAAGGCTTAAAAACAAACTGACAGGTCTTATTGTACCTAAACCTAAAAACCTCCCTCTACAGGAAGAGCAATTACTTTTGAGGGGCAGTGGTGGCTCAAATGGTTAAGATGCTGATTTGGAGACTGGGAAGACCTGGGTTCAAGCCCCACCACTGCCAGCTGTTGATCTGAAGAAACACCTGATTTTAAGCCCCACCACCAGCAAGCCAACCACTGTTGGGTCCTTGAGCAAGGCCCTTAACCCTTCCTGCTCCAGGGGTGCTGTATCATAGCTGACCCTGCGCTCTGACTCCAACTAAGCATTTGGCAGATGTCCTTATCCAGAGCAGCTTATGTCTATCTCTTTTATACAACTAAGCAATTAGGGGTTAAGGTCCTTGTTCAGGGCCCAGCAGTGGTGGCTTGGTGGTGCTGGGAATCAAACCCCAGTCTTTCTGGTATTAGTCCAACATCCTAACCACTATGCCACCACTTAAATTTTTCAAGCAAACCAACTTATTTAAAGTTTTTGGTAGCAAAAAATAATGACACTCTGACTAAGTAATGGTGGTACCCTGGGAAGAGGTTGTGTCCTTGTGGTCAGATGTTTTTTCTGCATTACTCCATTTAACGTAAAAGTACATTCCAGCTGCAGTGGCAGCGGCTGCAGCTCCGGTTGCGAACAGCAGATGGCGCAGTTGCAGATCAGCCACACCAGTCTTAGCTGTACCTTCCAAAGCCATATTTTTATGGGTTTTTTAGCTTAAGGAAACACGGCCTGACAATTTATGGACCTTCCAGTGGCATCCTGTTCTGTTTTTCTGCTATTTGGCGTCAGACCCCTGGAATTTTCTCTTGAGGTCACAGACGTCACTTGGCGACTGACAAACAAAGGCAATGTCATGTGACGCAGTTAAATAATAATACTAATAAAAATGTGGATATATAATAATAATATACACCTTATTATTATTTTATTATTATTTCTTATTATATAAGGTTATTTTTCCACTAAAGGCATTAATTAACCTTTATTATTAAAAATTTTCTGTGTATAAAAATAGCTCAAAATGGGGTAGGAGGCACCGGCTGGGGGTCAGTTAGGACGATTTTAAGTGCCCACGCACTTTGGGACCCCCTAGAGATCTGTTTTATAAATAGAAACGACAGAATAGGTGTTAGATGCGGTCCAACCGCATATTCTTTTATCGGGACCAAACTTGAGTTGAACCCAAGGCATAAGCGGCTGCATAGGTCTTATTGACCACTAGGGGGGCCCAAAAAGCCATTTTTAAATGTGTGGCCAAAAATGTATGTAAACTTATTAAAAAGACTGTGCTTAAACTAATAACACAAAATAATGAAGGAAAAAGTAAAAAACTTTACTAAAAACTAAAAAAAACCTCATTCTGTGGGTTTGTAGTTTGCAAATGAGCTGTTTTAAATTTACAAGCATTTCTGGTTACAACACACAGGTTAATCAGCTCGTTAGCAGGAAACACACATGCGCTGGGGTTTCCCATGGACAACCTGAAGGCAAAAACTGATCATACACTTTTTTAGTCACAAAGTCTGTCATTTATTATATACTTGTATACATTTAATTTATACATATAATCAGTTGAACTGTAGTGAAATTTTATTTTTACTGCAATATGTTAACATGTTCTTGTAAGTAAGAAAAAAAAATGAAAGTAATTAAGGGCCCCACAGGGCCCAAGGGTTAGGATATATTTATAAGGGCCCACACACTTAATTGTAAAAGCTTCTACCCCTATAATCATTAGTTTAGTAGGGTTGGATTAAGATTTTTTTTTGTTTTTCCTACTTCTTTTGCTAAAAAGTGTAGCTTCCATCACACACAAAATAAAATGGAATAGAAAAAAAAGAAAAGAACAGACTATTTTTATTGTAATTGTACAGCTGTACAATGAAATGAAGGCTCTCTCTCTTAAAAGTGCACACAATCGAACACACATACACATGTAAACCGATGATAAAGAATGCAATTTATCCTTAATAAATGTAGATTTACTGTAAACTGACAGAATATAAACAGTCATTCATTCATTCATTCATCTTCTATTCCCTGCTTCACCCCCTTATTCAGGGTCACGGTGATCGGCTGGATTCTGTCCCCGTCCCCGCTGTCTAACGTATGTTTTTGGACTGTGGGGGAACCCAGGATTCCTGGCCAAGGGTCTTTCCATTTGGTTCTCCCAGTGCCTTTGTGTTGGCCACTCCGGGTTCTGTCCGGCATTTGCATGTTCTCCCACAGTGCTTCAAAAACATGTGGTTTAGTCTGACGGGTTCTCAGGGTTCCTCCCACAGTCCAAATTGCCTATAGATGAGTCTGAGTGTGGTGTGATTCTAAATTGCCTGTGATTCTAAAATTGCCCTGAGTGTGAGTGTGTGTGTGTGTGGCCCTGTGATAGACTGGCGACCTGTCCAGGGTGTCCCCCTCCTGCCTTTTGCCCTTCTCAGAGACAGCTGGATTAGATTAGATTAGATTAGATTAGATTAGATTAGATTCCTTTAGATGCCTTTCGCCTTCTCGAGACAGCTGGGATTAGATTAGATTAGATTAGATTAGATTAGATTAATTAGTCATTCAACTTTATTGTCAATGCATGCATTGTGCAAGGTACATGTACAGAGCCAATGAAATGCAGTTAGTTAGCATCTACCAGAAGTGCATAAGTGGCTTATTTACAATAAAGATATATCAGTGTAATAAATAGGGTATGGGGTTGATAATTACAGAGGTGGGGGTAAATAATGTACAGAGGTATATATCTGGTAGGAGTTGGAGGAGTAACAATGGAGAGCTAGTTGTAATAGATTAGTACAAAGATGTACAAAATCATAATGATAGGTAGTGTGCAAAGTACTGTATATAGATATATATATTTGTATAGATTGTATAGATTGATGCATAATGATAAGGTAGTGCTGTATAGTGACAGTACAAGTGTGCAGTAGTAGTAGTACAGATGCATAGCAAGTAATAATACTGTATATCAGCTGTTCAGTGCAGAAACAGCCACAGGAAAGAAGCTGTTTTTCAGTCTGTTTGTGCGGGCTGGCTCTGAGGCATCGGTAGTGTCTGGCTGCTGATGGGAGGAGAGTGAACAGTCCGTGGTTGGGGTGAGAGGGATCTTTGATTGATTTATGCCTCTCGCCCTTTGCAGACAGCGTTTTTTGTGTATATTGTCCAGGGTGGGTAGGCTGAGTGCCGATGCCGATGATTGGGCGTGGGGGCGGTTTTCACCACCCTCTGAAGGGCTGTGCGGTCTGAATCTGCGTGCAGTGCAGCTGCTGTACCATACTGAGATGCAGTTTGTGAGGATGCTCGATCGATGGTACTGCAGTAAAAGTTCTCCAGTATCCTGTTGTTGAGATGGGACTTTTTGAGTCTCCTTTTTCAGTCCCTCAGAAAATATAGGCGCTGTTGTGCCTTTTTGACCAGGAGAGAAGAGTTCAGAGACCAGGTGAGATCCTCAGAGATGTGGATTCCTAGGAACTTGAAGCTAGTGTATTGGTACACGGCTCAACAGCCGCTCAAGCTCCGTTGATGTGTATTGGAGGATGAGTGTGATTGCTAGCTCGTCTGAAATCCACAATGAAATCCACATGACCTCCTTTGTCTTCTTGGTGTTGGATAGACTCCAGCAGGTGTCAGATCCAGCAGATCCCTGTGACCCCGAATTAGGGAATAAGCGAGTATAGAAGATAAATAAAAGAATGAATGAATAATTTGTGCTGTATAAAATGTTTTTAAAGGCTTTAAAAAGCTAAAATATCAGGGCATGTCTAAACATTTCCAGGGCCCCAAATCCCCCTCAGACTCCTGAGGGTTTTAACCCTTAACCACTCAATTGGCTCAAAAAATAAAAAGACACGGATGTCGCTATGTGTTATTATGAAATGTATTATTAAGCATGTTTTACCAATGCCATGTGCCAAAATTTGCATTTAGTGCACAATCTTATCCAAAGCACCCAACGTTCATCCAAATGAACAGGAGAGGGTTAAAGGCTTATGCTCAAGGGCCCAATAGAGGCAGCTTAGTAATGAACTTACAATCCACCAGTCAGCAGTCCAACACCTGTATCACTGAGCTACCACATTCACCTCCAAATTCTTATTCCATGCTTTATAAAAGTATGTTATAACCATTGTAGATGCAGAATAGTGAGAATTCCATAAACACTTTATGTGCTTTAAGTAATTATTGTTATTTTAGCAATGGTTAACAAGAAGCCCGACTTTTTATTATTTTGAATTTACATATTTAATAAGATAGATAACATTCCTTGTTAACAGTTCCCTGCATGGGGGCAGGCTCGTTCAGGGTTCTGGGAACAACCCGCTTCTCTGTTCTGTAACGTCATTAGCGGTCACAGCATCAGCAGTCCACTGAACAGCACACCAACTGTGGGGTACAGGTGCATTTAAGGTGAGATTTGACTGTAAATCTGATCTGTGGGAAAAAGGCGTCTGATTTTTAGATTGGCTTTTCAAGAGGTAAAGAGTCGATTAAGTTCTACTTTTTAGCAAGCCCGGCTATTTTATTATTATGGCAGATTTTGCTATGAAATTGATTTTAACTGGTTAGGGTAATATTAATTATCTTATATTATGACGTTTATGGCATTTGGCCTACGTCCTTAACCAGAGCAACTTTCATTCATTTATTTTATACAATTTAGCAATTCGGGATTAAGGGCCTTGTTTAGGGGCCCAACAGTGGCAGCTTGGTGCTGGAAATCAAACCCCGATCTTCTAGTTAGCAGTCCAACACCTTAACCACTGCGCTACCACTTTCCACTGTATATCAATGTAAATATTTATTATTATGATAATCTCTGAAAATAATCATATCTATCTTTCTTCCTTCTTCTTTTTGCTTTTTTTTTCTTCTTCTTTTTCTTATTAGCTCCTAACCCTTTTTTTAAGAAAATCTCCCTCTCTATCCTTTTTTTCCATCTCCTCTCTTTGGATGTCATTACGATGGGACTATTTGAAGCTCTTAGAGATTTCAGTTTATTGACATGGCTGAGAGAGGAGAGACAGTCCAGGAGGCTGATCCTGATCATCGTTTGTATTGCTTTGCTTCTGGATCACATGCTGTTGACGGTGGTGGGTAAGTAAATCAAAAATGTCTGTGATAAACTATTAATATTAATATTCATGGTGACGTGTGAAGCAGTGTTGTGCAGTGCGGGCCAGCAAGTTCTTCTCTGCTGCCTAAACACTATCAGAAGCTGATCTACATTTACAAATCAAAATTCTATTATTTGTTCCATTAAATTGTATTAATTTATTCCCAACAGTTTATTCTCTCCATTTCGTAGTGTTTCTCTTGCTGCACTGCTTCCAGTACGTGTATGTGGATGTTAGATTTTTTTATCCAATCAGATTTCAGTTTCTATGTGCTGCCATGTTAATCTTATCTGCCAAAGCCTTCAGAATCAGTAGCGCTGCCCATGGAACTTATAACTATATTAGCAGCGGCAGATTGCTAATTGGGTAATATTATTAAAGACTGTTTTTTTATCAGATTTTTGAAACTGCCTTACGGGGCCCGCTGTCTCTGATTGGTTGATCAGAGTAAAACTGTTACAGCCCACTTCGACTACCGAATTAGAATTTTCACGCCCACAATAGCTGACGGAGGAGGAGAAATTGACTTGGTGTTGGACATACTTTAAAATAGGTTTTTAAGGTGGACCATTCTGGAAAAAAGACATGGTGAGGAGAGTTTGGCTAACCACAGAGATAACTCTAGCTTGTCTCAGCCTGGGAAAGAGTTCCGAATGCACCACCCGCCGCTGGAAGTGATTAGAAATAACTACCTAATAATGTAATGTAAAATAATTGGGCATGTAAGTTTTTTCCCACAAAATGGGAATTAATTATCTTGGATATATTATATAGATATTATCTGGCGTATATAGTAATATAGCTAGTGGAAGCTCACTACTGATGAATGGAAGATCAAATGTTAAAATCTCAGGATTTTTTAAGGTTTATAACCTCATAAATCTTGTAATTTTTCGTAGGCGATGTACATGTAAAAGTGTATGAGAAGAAAAAGCTTTATGACCTCAGGTAAAGCTGTTAGCTTAGTGGTTAAGATGTTGGACTGCTACTTGTTTTTCACCCAAATGAGGTGAGATTGAGTCTGGTTCCTGTCAAGGTTTTTTCCAGTTTCACTCAGGCAGTTTTTCCTTGCCACCGTCACCCCCGGCTTGCTCATCAGGGAGAAACTGATTTCTGATTCAGAGTGGGACTCTTGTTTGCCTCAAAGGCTGTTGTGCAGCTCATCGTTAACCCTTTAATAGGACCGCTGACCAACAGGTATGAAACACACAAACAGACACACACGGCCATCAAAGCCTTATTATAACCTCACACAACAACATATGAGAAACCCCAAAACTCTTTCTCTCTAACACACAGTTATTCCAATTATGGTAGAATTTCTAATTATCTGATGTCTGTTCTAAAAGGTCATTGTAGCGAAGTCAGAAATGTTTGTACAGTGTTTTTAGTATTCATTATCTTAAAAATTTGTCTCACAGCAATTTTGCACAGTAAGACAGATGCGTCCTAATGAATTTGTTCTAAAAAAAATGCTAAAAAAAACCCCATGAAAATAGAGTCTTCGAGCAGTGAGGATGATTTTTTTCCTGTTCTGTCGCTTCTTAAAAGAGAAAAAGTGGAAATATACCTCCTGGCTTTTGCAGAATAGGCTACCAGATCCCGATGTTTGTCGGCGTGTGTATCATGTTCCTGTCAACGATCAGTAAGTAGATTCTCAATTCTGCACATTTATCTCCTACTGTCTTAATCATTTGTATAAAGACGTGTGTAACAAAGATTACAGTGGCCCAGTGACTCTCATGCTTTGGGAGACATTTTTTAAAGACACGATTTGGTCCCCTTTAACTGACCACTTTAAACCTCTGATGAAACATTTCTATACGGTATGAATGACTCTGCCCTGGTCCGAAGCTCAATAAGGTTTAATAATAAGAAAAATAATGTTAATTTATGTTACAGTTTTTACACATTTACTACATCCTAATCCAAGTGAAGACTTGTAGGAGATTCTGGAGTAAATTTAGATGTTTCTCATATCCAGAGAATTAAAAAATACAGTAGTTTCCAAAGTTCTACTCAGTAAAGCAGTTCTAGTAGCTGATGTGGAATGTGTGGAAGTGGTGGCTTAGTGGTTAAGGTGTTGGACTGATACCAGAAAGACTGGAGTTTGATTCCCAGCACCACCAAGCCACCACTGTTGGGCCCCTGTGCAAGGCCCTTAACGCACAGTTGTATAAAAGAGATAAATGTAAGTAGCTCTGGATAAGGACGTCTGCTAAATGCTGTAAATATAATTTTAGCTATTTTATTTTTCATTAATCATCTGTCTATTGGATGCACACACACTTTCAAGATAGAGATCATGTGATCCCTAAAATCTGTCTGTCTTATAATTACTGTTTAGTGTTTGCCTTCTCGTCAAGCTACGCACTGCTGTTTCTGGCCAGGTCCCTGCAGGGCATCGGCTCTTCTTGCTCCTCTGTGGCCTGTAATGTCCATACTAACAAGATCACCCATAACACATACATATAAATGTATAAATTCAAAAACAGTTTGTGTATGTGTTTGTGTGTGTGTGCACAGGTATGGGAATGCTGGCAAGTGTGTATACAGATGATGAGGAAAGAGGAAATGTGATTGGCATAGCACTGGGAGGACTTGCTATTGGAGTACTAAGTTAGTATATTTTAACCTTTTTAAGCGTGTGTGTGTTTGTGTTTAGAAAGTTAATCATGACTTTATGTTGAACACTATTATACATTTACTCTCTGGCTAAATTTCATAAGATCATTGTGTGTGTGTGTGTCTGTGTACGGGTTTATACATTCTGACCTAAATCTGAATACACACAGACTCATGGGGACTCGTGTCATGGTAGGGACCAAAGTTGAGGTCCCCATGGGTAGAAAAACTTCTAAATCATACAGGAAAAGATTTTTTGAGAAAGTAAAAATGCAGAAAGTTTCTGGTTAGGGTTTAGGGTTAGGGTTGGGTTTAGGGTTAGGGTGATAGAAAATACAGTTTATACAATATAAAAACCATTATACCTATGGAGAGTCCCCACAAGGATTGCTAAACGGACATATGTGTGTGTATGTGTGTGTATGTGTGTGTGTGTGTGTGTGTGTGTGTGTGTGTGTGTGTGTGCCAGTCGGTCCGCCATTTGGCAGTGTGATGTGCGAGTTTGTGGGAAAAACAGCTCCTTTTCTGGTCTTGGCTGTTCTAGCAGTGGTAGATGGTGGTGAGTTAACACTAAATTCAAACATAAGACTATTTTAATTATTCTAAATTTTTGTTCTTAATGTATATAATCTACAAAGCATTATTATTATCTAACATTTAACTATCAGGAGGACAAAAGTTGCATGCTTGTTGGGAAAACAACATGAGGATTAAATACAGAGGTTCTTCTGGAAGGCCTATGTTAAAAAATGGATGTAAAATCTTGTAATTTTATCCTCTAATTTTCCGCAATAAACATTATTTTAATGGAGCACTGTTCAGAACTTAAAAACACTTTTCTTAACATGCTACCAGCAGTTTTAATACTGTATGTGCTCCGGGAACTAGTGTTTCTTTGTATGAAACTGGTAACATTTACTAGAATTTGTTCTCAGCTCTGCAGCTCTTGGTGTTCCAACCTTCGAAAATTAACCCAGAGGTGAGCAATGAAAAGTATTTTTAATGTTGCTACTGTTGTTTTTTTATTAAACATATATTAGTGTCTAAAAATAAAACGTTTGGGACGCTATAATCCATATTTTCCTCATACATGGATATTTGTAATTAGTTTAGTTTTTGTCTTTAATATTGCTGCATTTTAATGATTTTTAGTAATTTTTAATAATAAGATTTATTTCACTGACTGGTCTCAATAACTACAAACAAAGAGAAACAAAAAGTTCTGAACTGAAATATGAAAAAAAGGAAATTAAGGCTGGTTAAACCAACTATTAAATTTACTCTTTTTTCAAAAATCCACTAAAGTAAACATGACTTTAGTGAATATAACGCATTATTACCAACTTTCTGTCAGCTGGCTTATAGTAAAAGAAGTTTTTACCTCTGATAAGACAGTCTTCCACACTGGTTTAACTGGTTGAATGTTTAGACACACTTAAGAGCATAAATTGTTGAAAAAAGATTATATATGTATATTTCCCTTGGTAGGCTAGGTAACAATAGAAATACTTACAAAAAACTACAGTACAAATCCTTATAACTATAAGTGTTTACTTTTATATGAGCTTTTATATGACAACAATGGATCATGACAAAAACATTTGGTGCTGAACAGCAGCAAGATTCTTTTTTTCTATATGACTTTCAATAATTTTTTTCTATATGACATATAATTAAATTTTTTCTATATGACATTCGGTTCAAGTTGTTAACTAATTGTATTAGCGATGTTCTTGCGGCACCTTGATTTGCACTGTATAACCAAAAATCCTTTTACAATTTCCACCATTATGTTCTATAAGCCATGATTTTTCTCCATCATACAACGACTGACATCACACATTGAAGTACATCGTGACACAAAGACGTCCATTTTGACTTGATCAACCTAGATAAAAGAAGGAGGGCATCGTGAACCCTGATCTCATCTACAGTATAAGTGCAATCTTATTCTGTCCTTTGTAAGCCTGCTATGAACTGTCCCAGCATGTGGCAGACGGTGACAGAGTGATACACTTATATTTAAGGCATTTGGTAGACATCCTTATCCAGAGCGACTTACATTTATTTCTTTTATACAACTGAGCAATTTGGGTTTAGGGGCCTTGCTCAGGGGTCCAACAGTGATAACTTGGTAATGCTGGGAATCAAACCCTGATTTTCCGGTTAGCAGTCCAACATCTTAACCACTGAGCTACCACTTCCCACATGTCCATATCGGCATGTCTCAAATGTTCTGCAAAGTAATTTCTGCCAGTTTGATACTACATATATATATAGAGACTGGAAAGTTCTAGAATGTTGTATGGCTGAATCAGATGAGTCAGAATAGTAACTGAGAATTTTGATGTGTACCCTTTTCGCAGATCATGTGAAAAGTTACACTACATAATGATAAAAAAGAGAAAGATTTCATTAAAATAATTGGGGAGACAACGAAGAAAAACCTCAGCCATTTATTTAGGATGATGACAATTTTTATTTTCATTTCTGCAACTTTATAGGCAGTAACTTCATTGTCCTGACAAACAAAAAAAAAGGATATGTAGAAAAGCCTATAATAATATTTAAGGATCTGGAGAGACTTTTAACCAGCAAACAACAAAAATGTTTATGAACCAAATCACCAACTCTGCCTTTAAGTGCTCAACATAACTTCAACTTTAATTTCCATTTGAGCAAATAAAACCAGTAACATAGTTTTATATGCATAGTTTAGATGTTAGGGACAAGAAGGGAAGTGGTAGCTCAGTGGTTAAGGTGTTGCTTTGGGTTGAGTTTGATTCTCGGCACTGCCAAACTGCCAAATGGCAGCACGGTGGCTTAGTGGTTAGCACTATGCCTAACACTAGTGTCTTTCAGGGTCTATTTGTTTCTCTAACATGGCCATTGCAATGCTGGAGCCCGCCCTGCCAATCTGGATGATGGAAACTATGTGTTCTCAAAAATGGCAATTAGGTAGAATGCAAACACACACACACACACACACACACACACAGCACTCTGACCTGTGTGTTGACGAGACAGAAAAACAGAATGGAATATGTTGTAATAAAAAATTGATGGTATAAAACATGCAGACAGATAAGACCACAAAGAGGCAAAGAGATGTCTCTGTCTCCTTCTTTCTTTCTTTCTTTCTTTCTTTCTTTCTTTTTCTTGCTCCCTTTTCCATCTCTTTCTCTTTTTTTCTGTCTATCTTTCTTTCTCTCTCTTTTTTCCAGGAGTCGCCTTTTTGCCAGCCAGCATCTCTTACCTGATCGGGACTAATATCTTCACTGTTCTGGCTAACAAAATGGGAAGGTATGGAGGAAATGAAACTTTCTCTCGTCGTCTTATTTTTTGCCTCCTGCTATCTTTTTCTGCAGCCATTCCGCGACTAAAAGGAATTATGCTTTGGCTTTTATGATATTTGTAATGTCAAAAACCGGCACTCATAAGAACACCTTCGGTACCCTGCATTCTCTCGCTAATTGATAGCTGGCTGCAAACAAACAGCAACAATGACACATTATACAAACACTCTTTTTCCCTCTGTAACTCAATAAGTTTCTTTTCTTGCTTTTCTGTCCACCGTACTCGTTTACTCCACATTTTCTCAAGGTGGGTTGAAGTTGTCTCACTAATTTTATCATCTGGTTTGGCGCCTCTGTTCGTTGTTGGTTTAACAGTTGTAATAGTAGAAGTCACGCTAAAGGAAAGTGTCTAAAATCATCGGTTCGCTCCTGAAAGCCTCGACCCCTGATGTCATGCTGGACGGCCTGGGAACCAAGAGTCATTCTTTTGGGCTGTGGTTGTCCCAGTTGACCAAGTACTTCGAGTGCTCGCCACAACATTGAGAGTGCAAGATGTCCTATACTGCATAGACCGTACCCTTCTCCAGTACCTGTAGGGAAGGGTTTGTCTAGGGACTGGGCTTTGTGAAAACATTTCTTTTCCCTCCGTAACTCAATAAGTTCTGTACACCGTACTCGTTTACTCCACCTCGAGGTGGTTTGAAGTTGTCGCTTTTATTTGTTGTTGTTTTAATGGTCTACATGGAAGAAGTCACACTACAGAAAAGTGCCTAAAATCTTCTGAAGCTGCCAGAAGGTCATCGAAGGAAAAAAAATTATCGCAACGGTCATTTATCGTCTGTTGGGGAACATAAACATTAGCACAGGATTACAGAAATCTTTAAGTATATGTTGGTTTTTTAGGGGAATTTTGTTTAGACAAGTAGACAATGTGATACTTAAGCCGATATCTGGTAAGGAGGTCTAGCGTGCAGTCGGTGTCCCAGTTTATCCCAAAAGTGTTCGGTGGGGTTAAGTCAGAGCTCTGTGTAAGACACTCAAGGTCTTCCACTTGATGTCTTTATGAAGCTAAGGGAATTATTTCTTCTGAGGATAAAAACTTAAATCTGCAGTGTAAAAAGACAATCATTACAATTGCGTGCTTTAAACTTTGTGATAACCCAAAACTGCATTTGGATGGGATGGGTTTATCTCAAAAAATACTATGAGTAATGTATTGTTTCTCCTTGAGTCATTTATGTGATAATGTAGTGTTCATTTGACATTTCTCCCTTAACATTTCTAAGCCACCCTTATAAAACAAGTTATCATCTTTATTTGCATCCTTATCAATCAATAGTTATATTACTCATCCTATGTTACTGTTACTGTGCATTCAATTCTCACCTTCTTTCTTTTCTAATTTTATTCAGTTTGATCAGATTTTCTTTTGCTTCTTTAGGTGGCTTTGCTCTCTTATAGGGATGTTGCTGGGTGGGCTGAGCATAATCTGTGTAAGTAAAAGAGACCATGAGTTGTGACCTTTAGCAAAATATATTATACTGAAATATTCTAAGCAACCCAGACAACTGATATCTAATAAAAAAAACAAAAAAAGTTGACTTACTATATATTTTTTTTGCCTTTAATTTTAATTGACCTTAAAACAGGTTGAGCTCTTTCCTGCTTAGGCCATTTTCTGTCAGATAAGACATCAGGCTTTTACCTTAAAAACTCATGGAGATGAAGTTGCCGGCTTTCCCTGCGCTGAAACACACTGAGACCTGTGGTTAGCTGTACAACAGTGGTTAATGAGCGAACATTAGCAAAGGTATCAAAAAACACACCTGCCAAAGGGTCGAGTGGAACATGCCGGTATCACACGTCCCGGTTGGCCACAGTAGAGCCTTTACCACTTTCTGCAACGAAAATCAGGAACTGGATAAAGCGCTTAAGACCCATGGTGTCGAGCCCCTTCACTTACTGAAGCGTCTCAGAAGGGCTTGCTGAATATTTCGGGTTTTTTCATAAAGCTGCATCACTGATTTGCCTTGTTTCCACAGGGATTCTGGCCACAGAAGCCTATCTATACCTGTGCTCAAAGATACAACAAAAGCGATTTTAGCACTGTCGGTGAGAAATCATTGCGACTGCATCTTGAGGATGATCCAGAAAAGGCTCTGGGACTGGCAAGTTAGAGAGGTGCCATAGAACCGGTGGATGCGGTAGTGGAGACCGGCGGTGCTGACAGGTGTAGTCCTGAGTTCTCCACAGTGAATCCACCAGCTTCTGCAATAGACCGGCACACGCAGGGTTTATGTTGGTCTGTTCTTCTGTAACAAGATAGCAGACTGGTTATATAAGGTATACAGGGTCAGTGCTTCTGATAGTGGTTAGGCCAACAGAGAAGGCCTTGCTGGCCCTGACTGCACACCACTGGTGAGTTGAGTGGTACCGTGACACAAAGACAGAAAATCCCATCCCTCTCACTCTGTCTCTCTCTCTCTCTCTCTCTCTCTCTCTCTCTGTTTTTAGTTTGTTTATTTGGGATTGTTGTGTATTTGTTACTTCACAGGTGCCTTTTGCGAAAGACATCTACAGACTCATACTGCCAAACTTTGGAGTCGGATTTGCAATCGGTAAGAGCAAAGCTATGAGTTGGTTAATAAAAACATACACAAGATCCGGAGTTGTGATTTCCACCAGCTGTAGCTTGTACTTACGTATACAATTTATCTCTAAGTCTAAAGTTTATTTTATCAAGTAAACTAAAGTGCAGTTGAAGTATTAATTTTCCTGTAATGAGTAACTGTACTAAGTTATAAGTTTATAAATTATAACACAGTACAGTCATAGTACAGTTTTAGTATAGTATAGTATAGTATAGTATAGTATAGTATAGTATAGTTATAATTGTACTAACTGTAATAAGTTACTGTAGTAATGTTGGACTGGCAAATGTGATATTTTAACACGTCTTCGGATTAAATTGGCCACTATTTAGTGTATAATTGTACATTTTTAAGTTTATTACATTTGTACTCTAAATAGATTGAGAACTATTAAACTCTTAAAAGAGTTTTATACTTCTGGAACAGTTAAGTCCACTTAGAAGTAAGTTGATACAAATACTGTTAGTGTACTAGTTATGGTGTACAGTACTAGTCTACTTTTTAGTTTTTCGAGTTATGCTTTAAGTATTCTTCAGGTGTAAATGAAGTAAATGTACTTAAAACTCGTTTTATTTAGTACAAACCT
Organism: Bagarius yarrelli; assembly: GCA_005784505.1. Classification (NCBI taxonomy): domain Eukaryota; kingdom Metazoa; phylum Chordata; class Actinopteri; order Siluriformes; family Sisoridae; genus Bagarius; species Bagarius yarrelli. The sequence goes on along the minus strand of VCAZ01000117.1, from coordinate 647,128 downwards.
TTATTAAAATAATACAAGTATAATAGGTTTTTCTCAGTATAGGCCAATAATACTCAAGTATAATTTTATTAAGTGTATCTTTGTTTAGTCCAGAAACAGTAAACTAGAAGCATACTTATTATTTTTTAGTTTGAAATAAGGACAAGAACAAAGCACTTGAATTAGCTTCTTTTCAAGGACACTTGAATTAACTTCTTTTAAATTTCACTTTATTTTAGTTTTATTTATAGTGCTTTCAAAATAAACATTGTTGAAAATCAGCTTTACACTTGAAATTTTAGAATGAAAATGCTAAGATTTGTATTTATACTTATATTTATTTATAATAAGAAATGGATGAGTTGATGTAAGGTAAAACATTTGAGAAGAACTAGATTAAAATAAAAACATATCCTCATCCCCAGCTGATCCTCTTAGACCTCACAGCAGCCTTCGACACCATAGACCATAAGATTCTTATCTATCAGCTAAAAAACCTGGTTGGAATCCAGGGTACAGTGTTTGATTGAATCATACCCTACATGTCAAACAGAAGCTTGTTCCGTGAAATGGGGTAACACTTCTTCCTTGAGCATCTCTCAACTATATGGTGTACATTAGGGATCGATACTTGGCCCAGTGTTGTTCTGCCTATATATGCATATATACCATTAGGATATGGACAATATCATTAGAAAATACAATATCTCCTTTCACTTCTACACTGACGACATCCAATTGTAAAGAACTAGACTAAAATAAAAACATATCCTAATCGTGGGACACTGGATAGTTATACAGATTAAAAGTTTTACAGTTTGGTTTACTAAAACCAAGCTCACTGAATCTTACTTTTTTCTTGTGTGTGTGTGTTAGGCATGGTGGACTCCTCTATGTTGCCAGTCATGGGCTACTTGGTGGATCTAAGACACGTCTCTGTGTACGAGAGCGTGTATGCCATAGCTGATGTGGCCTTGTGCCTGGGCTTTGCATTCGGTGAGAGGTAGGGGTGGGGAAAAAAAATCTCTAACAATTCCTGGATTGATTCTCAAGAGTCCATAAATTCTAAAATTCAAAAAAAGATTGCGACGATGCAGGCCCTCACGTGCAAAAAAACAGGAAAATAAACCAAATGCATTTTATTACATGAATATGGTTGTGATCAGTTAGGTGAAGGTTGGTGAAGGTGCAGCTGTATAAAACTGACATTTCATAACATAAGATCTAATATACAAAATTGTTAACATCAGTTAGTATTAATATTTGCTGTGGTAAAATAATTGTGTTTTGTGATGCAGGTCCATCAGCCGGTGGAGCTATCATCCGCAGTATCAGTATTGGGTTCCCGTGGCTCATGACCATCATTGGGTTGGTGAATATCCTGTTTTGCTCCCCTCTGCTTCTTCCTCCGCAACCCTCCAGCCAACGAGGAAAAAAAAAATGGTCAGTGTCATTACCATTTTTGTTCCTGTGATCTGTTTAAAACACTGGTTGCTTCATATTCACTTCATAACTCTGTAGACTGTTGTGAAAAATTATTTTGTGGACAAAATAGCATCAGTGAGACAGGGCCTCATAGGACAGATTCGTGAAAGCGCTGAGGCTCCTCTGTGCCCAGCTGTTTTTGAGTATTTTGACCTGGTTGGAATCCAGGGTACAGTGCTCGATTGGTTCATGCCTTTTATGTTAAACAGAAGTTTGTTCCGTGAAATGGGGTAACACCTCTTTCTTAAGCATCTCTCAACTATATGGCGTACCTCAGGGATCGATACTTGGCCCAGTGTTGTTCTCCCTATATATATATATATATATATATATATATATATATATATATATATATATATATATATATATATATATATATATCATATATAATAATTTAATATTATATATATATATATTACCTCCGGGCTAATATCATCTGAAAATACAACATCTCCTTTCACTTCTACACTGACGACATCCAATTATATGTTCCTTTAAAGCCAGATTCACTCAGTGCACTCCAGTCTTAGTCCAGCTGTTTAACTGACATAATATAAATAAATCTTGGTTGGCTAGTAATTTTCTGAGTCTGACAGAGAATAATTGTGGGTGTCTATTTTCCTTCTACTATCTAAGGTGAAGCCTTTTGTTTTAATGAGAGACATAGAAAAAGCCATCCACGCTTCTGTAAGTTCCAGATTGGATTATTGCACTGCCCTTTATCTTCCATTACTTAGTCCTCGCTCCATCGTCTACAGCTGCTTCAAAATGCTGTAGAACGGCTCTTAACAAGAACCAAGAAGCGTGCACACATCACTTCGGTCCTTTCGTCTCTGCCACAGCCACTGGCTCTAAAATGTTACTATTTGTTTTTAAAACTCTGTCTGCCATGGCCCCAACCTACTTGTCCATCTGCGCACCAATGGACAAACTTCAAGGTCCTCTGCTTGAAGTACCTAGAACAATGTATAAACCCAGGGGTGACCGTGCATTCTTAATAACACCTCCTAAGCTTTGGAATTTACTTCCTCCTGATCTTACTTTTAAAAGGGAATTGTTAAAAACATATTTATTTACCAAGGTCTTTGTTTTGCAGTAGAAGGTGCAAGAGAGTTTTTTAGCTTATTTAGTATCATTATAAGTGTTTTATGCTTAATTTTATTATCTTTTGTTTTAGTTTGTACTATTTACTTTTTACGATTTCATATTTTTTTATTATTCTAATATTTTGTTTCATCAATTATTTTTATTAACTTTAATTTTGGGACTATAATTTGCATATATAGCACTTTGTTCAGCACCTAGGTTCTACTCGGTAGATTGTTAGGTGCTGTGTAAATAAAGTTTGAATTGAATTTCGTCAGCTCCTTGTAATTTTTTATTCCTTAGGCCATGCTGGCGGATGCAAATTGCTCCACAAAGACACGCTCCTACTCCACACAGGGCTGCAGCTATCAGACGGGAGTCGAGATGGACTTGGACGGTCCAAAGTAGACACCTTCACCCTCTTCGTTAGACACCCTAACACCTCTGGCCACCAGCAAGAATATAACAAGATACTCGTGTTAATGTTAAGGGTGGGGCGATATGCAAACTCTTCAACAAAAGTCACATGCTGCACTATACGGAGGCAAAGCAGCTACAGATAGCACAGGTTTTTATTTTTAATATGTGGAGGAAGTTGTACCAGGTATTTATTTGAGGTGGAGTTGAAAAAAATCATAAGTGACCTTGAAATGGCCTTACAAAGGTGACTGTTCTTAAAAAACGTGATTTTTTTTTTTAAATAATGAAAGGTAATTGTACAGAACAACAAGTAAAATGTGACGAAAGACAGAGAGAAAAGAAATATCTGTAGTCAACCTGAAGTTCATGTGATGTTTACATTCAGTGTTGCCTTCAAGCTGAACTTCTTTGTGGGCTCGTTACATGTTCCTGTCTAAGCTAGGATTTTAAGATGTCAGTGTCGTCTTATTTGCAACCAATTGTTTGAGATTTAATCAGTAAATTATTTAGATTCCTAAAATGATGGACAGAACAGCTCAGAGTTATAAATATGTGTTGTGTTGTTTAAACGTGTCCTTCTTTCAGGTGTTTAGATCAGTTCAATAAGAAACTGCTGTAGAGGATCTGATTATAATGCCTTGGTTTAGCATCAATTTAGTCTCTTGGAAATGGAAAAAAATGCAGAATATTTTCAGCAAACATTGATGCATAGTTACTTTTTATGCCATAAATTGAACAAAAATAAAAAATAAAAACATTTTTATGGCACTGTGCAAAAGTTTGGGCACCCTAAGAATTCCAAAGTCTCAGATTCTCTTTTTACAAGGTTTTCAGACCTTAATTAGCTTGTTAGATCTGATGCATGGCAACAGCTGTCATTAGTAAATGCTAATTTCAAAGCTTTACAAATTCTTTGACTCTTCAAACCTTGTGCACACACTTGCGATATTGTGCATTTTTTTCCATTTTCAAGAGACTGTGTTAACATCTTTTCAATTAGAAAATCACCAAATTTATCAAGGGGTGCCTAAACTTTTGCATAAGACTGTATATATATATATATATATATATATATATATATATATATATATATATATATATATATATATATATATATATATATATATATATATATATATATATATGCATCCTGGTGTATAAAATCAAGCACCTAAACATGCAGACTGCTCTCTCTTTGAGAGGTGGTAGTGCAGTGGTTAAGGTGTTGAACTGATACCTGGAAGATCAGGGTTCGATTTCCAGCCATTGTTGGGCGCGCTTAACCCCAAAATTACTCAGTTGTATAACAGAGATAAATGTAACTCGCCCTGGATAAGGGTGTCTGCTAAATGCTGTAAATGTGATATGTTGCATCCTGTGCAATAAGTCCATTAATAAAAAATTCTCACTGCTAATTATTAATGAATCAGGGCTTCATATCTATGCTAATCAAAGGGGGTATCAAAGGTCAAACCGACTGAAGGTTTAAAAAAAAACCTGCAAAAATGTAAATTTATTATTATTATTTTGTTCACAAAGACAGGATCATCGAGGTTCCACCCAAACATTTATCGACCAATTAGATACTTTTGTTTAGTTTTATTTAATTCTGAGATCATGTGTAAGTGTCATGTCAGTGTGTGCCTTTCTTTTTGTTTATTCTGTATATTTGTGTGTGTGTGTGTGTGTATAAAGTATTTCCTTAAGGCCCCTAAAGGATAATTTTGCATCCTGTAGAAGAAGATCCTGTAGTCAGTCTTTAAATCATACGACTGTAAACACTTTAGAGGGTGTGTGTTTGTATGTAGTTGTTGGACTATAGACGAAAATAAATTGATGTCTAATATTGAGTAAATTTCTGTGTGTTTGGAGTGTGTATAACCTGGGGTTATTGGTAAGAAAACAATAAGTTAATACTAATTTAAATACTGATTATTCACTAAACATAAGCTTCTCTGAAATGAAAATAATTCTATAATGAAAAAAAAAATACCAGAGTGTGTTTTAATTAGAATCCTACAAGATGCCACACATTGTAACACCATGGACTTCTTTTCTTTATGTCTTTTAGCTTGGAAGTGGAGCAAAGAGTCCACACCTCTGTAGCAGGGAAGCCTTGCTCAAGGGCCAATCAGTGGGAGTTTGAACCCTGATCTTTTATTTAATGGCTCTGTCTTTTTCACTTAGACCCGAATCAATGACAGTGGTGACACAGAGCTACTGTTACAGATATTCCCCTAAATGTTGGGGGCAGTTTGCTTCGAAATTCTTATGATTCGCTTTAATAATTTTTTCTCTACTGTGTGCTGGCGTCTCTCTCACTCGCTTGCTTAACCTCCACTACACAGTTAATTAGTGTTGTAATTGTCTGTAGGTATGATTAATTTCCCTGCTGTCTTCTTCACGCTGCTTTCCCCCCCTTTCACATATCCCCACCACCCGACTCAGGCCGGGGAGCCTTCTATCCAGTAGCCAACTAAACCCCCCTCTCTTTCGCAACAGGAAGTCTGCCACCACCATATGCGCCCCTAGGCAAACGTAAACGACTCTAGGGCCAGATACAAACAAGTGATCTGCGCGTTGGCATCCTCTATGCAGTGAAGCAAATGAAGCGGGGCATGGTCCAGACAGAGGGTAAAGGCTCGCCCTAGCAGGTAATAGAGCATAACAAGCTGGGCTCTCTGGTCGAGAGAGCTTACGACTGATGTCCGCTGGGTCGGTGAGAGGTGGTGTTCACAATGGACCGGAGGAAGTGTGCATAACCAATTGGAACAGGCACCTCCTCTCTCTATGCTTTTTTTGAGCAAGTTGAGGTGGTAAATCTGTCGCGCCCCACCCTTGTGCTCTACCTCATAGTTAACATCCAGCAATTTTGTATTTGACGTGGGCATTAAAAGAGCACTTTTTCTCCCAGTGCAAATTCTTGTACATGTAAGCCATTATCACACAGCCGGGATTGTCGTTCCTGCACCTAGAACAAACTTTCCTGTGCCACTTGTCCTAAAGTGTGGAGTTTTGTTTACAGGTCCAGGAGGTATAAAATTTTGTGGATAGTACTCAATTGTCAGAATGCATTTGACCCCTAATTACTCATAAAGTTTACGTAAGGTTCATTTGGAATCCCCACCCAAGAGATGATGTGAAACAGTGCCTTAGCTATAGTGCCTTCATTGCTCCATGGCCTATACGTAGCTGTTTTTATTTCTATGTTAAAGTTTTCTGCTATATCTTTCACCTCATCATTATTAATATCTCCCCCATTATCACTGAATAGCTTCTGGGGTGGGCCATGTATGCTTATCCAGTCTTTAAAAAAATGCTTCAGTATATCTCTTGTAAGGCCATCTAAAGCCATATCTTGTCCAGAGGGTTTATGCCAGATGATGATGCCCTCTGTTGGTCATTTTGGATTCATGACTTGTCTTTTCATCACTTATGATAAGTGTGATAAAGGTAAGTCTGATGATAGAAATATACCTCAAATATACCCCAGATTTTAGTAGTACATAAAATTCGAAGATCCCCGTGACCGTATGTAAAAGGTAAAATAAATAAATACAAATAATATGTATATCCTAATAACTTGGTGGCTTAGTGGTAAAGGTGTTGGACTGGGTTCGATTCCCAGAACCACCAAGCCACCACTGTGGGCCCTTGAGCAAGGCCCTTAACTTCCAATTGCTCAGTTGTATAAAAGAGATAAATGTAAAATAGGGCCGTCTACCAAAATGCTGTAAATGTAAATAGTAATAATGACTGAGAAATTTTGGTGCCCTACAAATAAATAAAGCAAACTAAACATTTAAGACCCCTGAGGGCAGTTATTAACTTTCTTAAACTAGACAGAGCTACACATACAGATTATTATTGCAGGAAGGAATAATATTGAGAGAGGGCTGGGCCACTGCTAAGGAGGCACTGGCAGCTAGGGCGTTTTTAAGGGCTATTGCACTTTGGAACTTCCAGTGATCTGTTTTACTAATAATAACAGTGTAGAATTAGTGTTTTTAATTTACAAGCATTTCCTGTTACAAGGGCTAATCTGGTGGTTTCCATGGACAACCTGAAAGCAAAGATGATCACAGGGCCCAGGGGTGCCACTAAGAGGGGGTTAGGATGATTCTAAGGGCCCCCACACTTTGACGCTTAGGATGTTTCTAAGAGATCAGAGTGAGTGTGGTAGGGGACCCAACCTAACATTATTTCATAGGGCCTAAAATTGCTAGAGGCCCACCAAACTAATCGACGGGGGTTTTTTTAAGGATCACGGGTGGGAAGTTTACCAATGCAAATATACAGTTATAACACTAGATGGCGTAATTGTAAAAGCCTGTACCTTCATAATCAGTAGTTTCCTATTTCCGACCTAGCTTAATAGTACATGATTTCTATACAATATCAAAAATTTTCTTCAGTAAAATAGCACATGCTGTTTTATTATTTTATTGTAGGCTGCGATTAAGAACTTTTTTTTTCTTTTTTTTCCTACAAATTTACGAAAGGAATTTTTTTGTGTATCTTATACCACACAGAGAATAGAATAGAATAGAATAGAATAGAATAGAATGGAACACAACAGAACAGAATAAAATAGAACAGAATAGAATAGTATAAAATAGAACAGAACAGAACAGAATAAACTAGAATAGAATACTTTTACTTTCATTGTACAGCTGTACAAATGAATGCTCTCTTCGAAAAAGCACGCACAATCATACACACATACAAATGTAAACAGATGATAAAGAATGCAATTTAACCTCATTAAATGTAGATGTGCTGTAATCCAACAGAATATAATCAAATGTGTTAGAATATAAACAGATATAAACTGTGTAGATTAAGTCAGATATACAGTTTAGGTAAATGTAACATTTCTAGCCTGTCTTGCATTACATGGTTTCTCATAATTAAAGTTTTTATCGGATTACAGCTATGCACAGCTTCCCTGATTACATTTGTTTAACAGAGCTATTTTTGTTGTTTTCTTTACAGTTTGCCTGATTAAATACATGAACAACGGGTGGGTTATGCTAAGCATCTTGTAACCCCATTAAAGCTGCACCGAGTGATTAGGGTCACTGGAATTGGAGCAGTATACCGTAATTTGCTTTGTTGCCGGATAAGTAGGTAAGTGAGAGTAAGATCTGCTTTGGTACTTTATTTATGCAACATGATGTAAGCGGGTGTGGTCAGCATCAAAGCAAAAAGCTCACCCTAAAAATCTTGGGGTAATATTCTTAATATACTTTATATATTAAAAATGCACTGAAGCTACATATAGGTTTAATTCCCAGCATCCCAAAGCCACCACTGCTGGGCCCCATAAGAAAGGCCCTTAATCCTCAATCACTCGATTGGATGAAAAATAGACACAGGTGCCACTCTGTTTTATTGTCAAATGTGTTATTAAACATGGTTTACCAATGCCATGTGCCAAAATGGACATTTGGGGCATTTAGTATTAAATAAGCAGGTGAGGGGTAAAGGCCTAGCTCGATATATAAGTGGCTTGGTGATAGTGGAAAGTAGTGGCTCATGGTTAAGGTGTTGGAATATTGTGAGTTCGATTCCCCTCTGCACCAAGCTACCACTGTTGGGCCCCTGAGCAAGGCCCTTAACCCCTGATTGCTCAGTTGTATAAATAAGATAACTTTTTTTTGCATTGTTTAACAATAATGGCGACTTTAAATTGATTTTATTTTACTTCTCTAATAAGATTAGTAACATTTCCCTGGTAATATTTCTCCTGCCCTTTCTTGCACGCGCGTTGGTTGAGGGTGTCGGGGCACACCCGCTTCTCCGGTCTGTGACGTCATTAGCGGTCACAGCAGCGGCAGTCCGTTGAGTGCGGCTCTCCGCGTGCAGAGCGCTTTTCCTCCCCTCTCTTCACCGCTCAACAGCGCAACGACTGCGGACTACATGTGCATTTAAGGTGAGATTAGACTGCAAATCTAATCTGCGGATTAGGCACCGGGCACGAGCGAGTCATCGAATCTTTTTTTTTTTTTTTGAATGAGAAAAAAAAAATAATTCTTTAAACTTTAGTATGTGTAAATTAGATTTAAGTCTGATTTTAGGTTGGATTTTTAATAGATAAAAAGTCTAACTTTTTAGCAAGTCTGTTTATTATTATTTTGGCAGCTTTTACTGATCATTTTCATTTAATTGATTTTAACTGATTTGGATAATATTCATAATTTACAAATGTAAGTATTTGTTATTACTATAAAAAAATTATTACAATAATATTAAGCATCATGTTGGAGGTTCACAATGTTTTTATTATTATTATTATTATTATTATTATTATTATTATTATTATTATTATTATTATTATTATTAGCTCTTAACCACTTCTTTTTTTCAGTGCAGGACACATCTCCCTCTCTATCCTTTTTTCCATCTCCTCTCTTTTGGATGTCATTACGATGGGACTATTTGAAGCTCTTAGAGATTTCAGTTTATTGACATGGCTGAGAGAGGAGAGACAGTCCAGGAGGCTGATCCTGATCATCGTTTGTATTGCTTTGCTTTTGGATAACATGCTGTTGACGGTGGTGGGTAAGTAAATCAAAAATGTCTGCTTTTTTTTAACTGTAAAAAGGAGATAAACGCTTTGGTGTGGGATAACCTGTTTAGACTGTGATAAACCATTTAGTCTCATGTTAATCTGATTGATGCCCAGTAAAAAACACACAGAGACACAAACAGTGGTTCCAGAACCATGTCTACCGTATGATTGTCAGAATTTATTCAGCTGCTTTTTTTTTTTTACAGATCTTAATCTAGGATTCGTTCTTAGAAAATAAGGAATTGAACATCATCTTGTTTTTTAACCATAAACAGGAGGTAATTTAAGAATAGGAAATGTAGATTGTTTATAAATAGGTCATTTCTTTGCTGTATAAATCTTGTATTCGTCTTTATAAACCAGGTGCATAGAGAAGACTGCACTCATCCTTAGCATTGTTATGACAGTATGATGATGTTTGCTATGAAATGTTTCTTTAATCATTGTTTAAAGCTTTTGGCTACCAGTTCTAATGAAAAAAATGGTTTATAAAGAACAATTTGCTGTATTAGACAAAGGAAACACTGCTTCCATTACGATCATTGGTGTCCTCACAGCTGGTGGTGTCCTGGGCGATTGCCTAGTCTGCCTATGCCTAAGAAATGATACTGGTTAATGATGTTTATAGGCCTGCGTTGCTTGCTTCACTTTGCCTCTGTTAGCTTTTCTTCAGTTTGTCTGAGTCGTAGGTTAGTAGGTAAAGAATTGTACTGCTGATTGGAAGATGGTTGGTTCGGTTTCCACGACCACCAAGCTGTCATTGAGCAAAGCAATTAACTATCAACTGTACGGCAATATATTCCTCCTGGATAACGCTGTATTATCTTTAAGCACTCAACGTACCTTCACTTTCTCACAACCACAAGCACCAAAAGGACGATAGGCACCGTAGGTTTGCCTCGAGACCTCGCTGTTCTGGAGCCAACATGGTGTCAGAACAGCCGAGTCACTGACTGTCTTTAAGCTTGAAGATCTACCTCTATCTCAGTTACCAGGCACTTGACATTTTTCGAAGTTGCTCTTTTTCAGCAGTTTGTTTGGTTTGTTACACTTTGTTTTGTGATCCAGCAGTGCAGTATTATAGAAGTGTCTACAGAAAGAAGGATATTATCTGACTAATATAGTAATATAGCAAGTGGTAGCTCAGTACTGATGAATGGAAGATTAAATCTTTTTAAGGTTTATGACCCTTAAATCCTGTAATTTGTTGTAGGTGAAGTAAATATTAAAAGCGTATAGGAAGAAAAAAACTTTTATTAATCACAGTCAGATTCTGGTACTATAATTTGCCTGCTCTTATATGACCTCAGGTAAAGCAGTAATTTACTCGTTAAGATGTTGGACTACTGATCGGAATGTCAATTCTTTTTGTCACTAAGCTGTCACTTCGGGGCCCCTGAACAAGGCCCTTAACCCTTAACTGCTCAGTTGTCATCTAAAATAAGATTAATGAAAGTCACTTTGTATAAGGAAGTCTGACCAATGCTGTAAATGTTTTTTGACATGCTGGTGATTCTGTAGTGTCGTATTCACACATCTGTCACCTTCTCTCACCTGGCAGTACCCATCATTCCCAGCTACCTGTATTCGGTGGACGATGAGGCTTCCTCTGCAGTCAAGAACCAGTCCGTCCCCTCACAGTCTCCGCCTGGAACCTTCCAGACTATCGTGTCCCTTTACGATAACTCCACTCACCTGACCAGCCTTATCCCGCAGGTCAGCACCCCGGGTGTGACCCTAATCCCAACCCCGACCCCAGCGCCAAATGACACTGACTGCCCCAAAGCAGACCAGCAGCTTCTGAACGAGAATGTAAAAGTGGGACTCTTGTTTGCCTCAAAGGCCACCGTGCAGCTTATCTTTAACCCTGTAATAGGACCTCTGACCAACAGGTAAGAAAAACTTACACACACATCAGAACCTGATTATAGGACCGAAGGGGTCTACCAAGTCCGAAACCCATAAACTCACAGACAAACACACACACATGGCCATGAAAGCCTCAATACAGCCCCACAACAATATATTTGAAACACAAAAAATCTTTGTATCTCTCTCTCGTTCTCTCTCTCTCTCTCGCTCTCTCTCTCCTACACACACACACACACACACACACACAAACACATATATTCTACAACTGTAATTATAACAGAATATATCATTTCGGATCTGAAGCCAGACCGATGTCTATTCTAAATGGGGGAAGTGGTAAACAGTGGTTTAATTGCTGGGCTGCTAATTGGAAGACTGGGTTTTGATTTCCAGCACCACCAGACTGCCACTGTTGGGTCCCTGAGTAAGACCCCTAACCCCCAAGTGCACTGCATTTCATTGGCTCTGTACATGTACCTTGCACAATGACAATAAAGTTGAATCTAAATAGTCCGGCTTCAGAGCTGAAATAATTTTTTTTTCGAGTTGTATGTATTTTCTTACCGTGCGAAAATATGAACCTTTACACAAACACTGTAATCACCATCTGGCTTTTGTAGAATTGGCTACCAGATCCCGATGTTCGCCGGCTTCTGCATCATGTTTCTGTCAACAATCAGTAAGTAGATTCTTAATTTTAAACCACATTTTCCACTATCTTAATCATTTAAATAAAGACTACATCAATTTATAATGACATAAAACTCAAACATACATTACAAATATACAAATAAGCGCCAGATGAAAGGAAAGCCCTTGTGCTCTGAAAGACATATATACATATATATATTTAAATAATATTTAATTTATGTTAGCACTTTTATAGCAAGACTCTGGAGTGAAGTTAGAAGTTTCTCACATACAAAATACCGTAGATTCCAAAGCTGTACTCAGTAAAGCAGTTCTAGTGGCTAATGTTAGTCTTTTCCTTTTCATTAATCATCTGTCTATTGGATGCACACACACTTTCAAGATAGAGATCATGTGATCCCTAAAATCTGTCTGTCTTATAATTACTGTTTAGTGTTTGCCTTCTCGTCAAGCTACGCACTGCTGTTTCTGGCCAGGTCCCTGCAGGGCATCGGCTCTTCTTGCTCCTCTGTGGCAGGTATATGACCATTTATAGCACTTATTAGTAATCAGTAATGTTCATACTAACAAGATCACCCATAACACATACATATAACACATACGTATGACTACACACCTATCTGTGTGTGTGTGTGTGTGTGCGCACAGGTATGGGAATGCTGGCAAGTGTGTATACAGATGATGAGGAAAGAGGAAATGCAATCGGCATAGCACTGGGAGGACTTGCTATGGGAGTACTAAGTTAGTATATTTTAACCTTTTTTAGTGTGTATATGTTTGTGTGTGTTTGTGTGTAGAAAGTGAATCAGGACTTCCTTTCATGTTTAATTTTATTATAGATACATCTCTGGATTAATTTTTTAAAAATCATTTTGTGTGTGTGTGTGTGTGTGTGTGTGTGTGTGCCAGTCGGTCCACCATTTGGCAGTGTAATGTACGAGTTTGTGGGAAAAACGGCCCCTTTTCTGGTCTTGGCTGTTCTAGCAGTGCTGGATGGTGGTAAGTTAAAACTTAATTAAAACTCAAGACTGATTAACTATTCAAATGTTTTATTCTAAGTTTTTAAAATCTACAAAGCATTATTATTATCTAACATTAAAACAATGCACTAAATATCAATTAAAATCTTTTATACATTATATTTAATAATTATCCTCGGGGTAAATTTTACTTGTATTAAAAGTTTTAGAAATATTCATTTATTCATCTTCTATACTAATAGACCCCTAATTCGGGGTCACGGGGATCTGCGGGAGTCTATCCCTGCTGTCTCTGAAAGGGTGAAAGACAGAAGGGGGACACCCTGGACAGGTCGCCAGTCTATCACAGGGCCACACACACACACTCACTCACTTCTATGGGCAATTTAGAATCACCAATCAATCTAACATACATGTTTTTGGACTGTGGGAGGAAACCGGAGAACCCAGAGCAAACCCACGCAACAGCATGGGGAGAACATGCAAACTCACAGAAAAACCCCTGCCCGGAAATCGAACCCGGGACCTTTTTGCTGTGAGGCAACAGTGCTAACCACTAAGCTAACCACCGTGCTGCCCTATAATATAATATATAATTATATAATATAATTAACACAGTGTAACTCAGGGAGTCCTATGTTGAAAAATAGATGTATAATTCTATGTAATTTTATCTTCTAATTTTCCCCAATAAACATTATTTTAACGGAGCACTGATCAGAACACAAAAACACACTTTTCTTAACATGCTACCAGCAGCTTTAATACTGTATGCGCTTCGAGCAGAACTGTTGTTTTTTCGCATAAACATTTTCTATCTTTTTTTTTTTTTTTTTTTAATCAGCTTTGCAGCTCTTTGTGTTCCAACCTTCGAAAATTGATCCAGAGGTGAGTATTAAAAAGTGTTTTTTAATGTTGCTCCTGTTATTTTTTTATTGGGGTCTAAAATATCTGTAAATATAATGTATAATTTATATATAGACCTATAATATAATACTATACACTTATAATTCAAACATTTTTATATAAAATCAAAATAAACTTTTTTATCATGTACACAAAGATTTAGACGTTATTTTCTTTATCTCCATCATTAATGGATATTTATATGTAATAGCAATATTAGGGTTTTTTTTTTACTTTTGTTGTATTTTTATAATTTTTAATGGTAATAACAAGATTTATTTCACTGACTATAAGATCAGGGTTTGAGCCCCAGCATAGCCAAGCTGCTTCGGTCATTATTTTCCAAACTGAGCGCACTTTTAAAAATAAGTGGTCTTTTTATGTGCGTACTTTAGATGACTGCATCCTATCGTGAGACTCGCTATCTTATTAAACGCAAAAAAAAAACTAGTCATTAAAAGTTTTCATCATTAACGTTAACGTGTACTAGAAAAATGCCATTAAATGGAAAAAGAGTAACAGTTAATTTCTGCGATTAAAAATTACCCTAAGTAAGAAGGAAAAGTAAGACCAGTAAAACCGACTTTTAAAAGGACATTTTAACATTTAATAAGAGTTTTTTAACATGAACGTTGCTGAACATGAATAAAAAACTGATTTTATTGTTTGATTCTTTTCTCTATATCACATTCAATTCAAGTTGTTAACTATCTAAATTAGCAATGTTCTGGAGTTCACCTTCTGCACTGCATAAACAAAAGTCCTGCCCACCAAAACGGCCACCGTTATGTTCTATAAGCCGTTTCCTCTATTGTACAACGACTGACATCACACAGTCGAGTTCACCGTGACACTCAAGTGCCCATTTTGATCAGATCAAACTAGACAAAAGAAGGAGAGCATCGCGAAATCTCGTCTCCTCTATGAGTGCAATCTTGTTTTGGCCTTTGTAAGCCTGGTGTAAACTGTCCCAGCATGTGGCAGACAATGACAGAGTGTAATTTGTGACGGCACATGTACATAGCAACATGTCTAATAAGGGTTGGGGGCGCTAGTGTAATAAGGGCACGCTAGGAAATTATCTCTGG
Source organism: Bagarius yarrelli (assembly GCA_005784505.1). Classification (NCBI taxonomy): domain Eukaryota; kingdom Metazoa; phylum Chordata; class Actinopteri; order Siluriformes; family Sisoridae; genus Bagarius; species Bagarius yarrelli. The sequence goes on along the minus strand of VCAZ01000117.1, from coordinate 632,087 downwards.
TCACCGGGTGATACTGTCACTGTGGCATTTTCACAAGGCGTCAGCCACATAATGAAACTTACAATAAAAATGATTGCGAGGGATTTAAATTAGATAAACAGGCAGTTTATGAAGAATTATTTCATTGCTGATTGTTAATCTCAAATGTTTTGCAAAGTCGTTTCTGCTAATTCGTTACTGCATGTCTGTGGAATCTGGAAAGTTCTGTGATGTTGTATGGCTAAATCAGATAAGTCAGAAGAATAACTGAGAATTTTGACATGTTCCACTGTTTTATTTTTATTTCTGCAACTTTATAAGCAGTCAGGAGTGATGTGTGACAGAAGAATATCAGCTAGAATCAAGGGGAAGGTGTACAAGACAGTAGTAAGACCAGCTATGATGTATGGTTTAGAGACAGTGGTGAGACCAGCTATGATGTATGGTTTAGAGACAGTGGTGAGACCAGCTATGATGTATGGTTTAGAGACAGTGGTGAGACCAGCTATGATGTATGGTTCAGAGGCGGTGGTGAGACCAGCTATGATGTATGGTTTAGAGAGAGTGGTGAGACAGCTGTGATGTATGGTTTAGAGACAGTGGCGCTGAGGAAGAGACAGGTGGCAGAGCTGGACGTGGCAGAGCTGAAGATGTTGAGGTTTTCTTTGGGAGTGCAAGCTTGGATTAGGATGAGTTCATTAGGGGGACGGCTTATGTTTGATGTTTAAGGGAGAAAGTCAGGGAGTCCAGATTGAGGTGGTTTGGACATGTCCAGAGGAGGGAAAGTGAATATATTGGTAGGAGGATGTTAGAAATGAAGCTACCAGGCAGAAGGCAAAGAGGAAGACCAAAGAGGAGGTATATGGATGCGATAATTGAGGACATGAAGAGAATAGGGTTGTAGAGAATAGGGGTAGGTGGAGACAGATGATTCGCTGTGGGGACCCCTAAAAGGGAACAGCCGAAAGGAAAAGAAAAGAAAAAGAAGATAAGCAGTTATTTTATTGCTTTGACTAAAAAAAATACTTGTCTCAAAGTAATGCTGACTGTTGCTTTATAGCACTAAAAGTTTTCGTCCCTACAATTACAACACTACAATTCATCAAAAAACTGATAGTAAATACTTTTTATTTTGTCACAAAAAAAATTGTAAAATCTTTTAAAAAAAAAAAAAAAAAAACAACATAGTGAAATTTGTTTCTTTGCATAACCATCTTAGTAAGTTGGGGTCAAAGGGCAGGGCCAGCTATGATGGAGCAGAAAGGGTTAAGGATCCTTGCTTAAGGATCTAATAGTGGCTGTTTGGCACTCAAACCCAGGTCTTCTTGGTCTTCAAATCAACAACTCAGGCTGGCGGTGGTGGGGCTTAAACCCAGGTCTTCCGATCAACAACTTAGCACCTTAACCATTTGAGCCACTACAGTTGTTAGTAACTGTATTAAAATACTAAAATCTTAAAAATAGTCACCAATTACACACTGCTGCTGTAGTTGAGCTAATTTGTAAAGATACACAAACTACATAAGCTATGTGTTACTATCAAAACACCATGTTATCATCACCTGTAAGAAACTCCAACACTGATATTAATTTGGGTTTTCAATAAGCTTTTTTTTCTAAATGTGAACACGATGATGACAGGGTTGCCAGATAGACTTAAAACTGTTCATTCCATAAATGTGAAAAAATGACAATCCCATTGTATTTCTCGTGTCATCTTTTCCCTATTGGGTTTTGTTAGATGATCATTTTTATGTTTGAAAACTACCAAGACGATCCCAAATGTTGTACCTGTACAATTAAACCCAAAACTGGACAGGATAATTTCCAAACTGGCAACCCTGGCTGATCATGTATCCTGTCTGTGTGAACAAGATGTACAAAAATATGCAAATAAATATGTTAACAGATGTGTAGGAAAGCCTATTATAATATTCTGACTGATTATTTTGATTGGATGAACGTTTTTTGGTTCTACGTCTTGCACAGTATATATAAATACATATACATACATTTGGACCACTTAACTAATGATTGCTTTTGGGATGTGAAGAGAAAACTTTCTGAACCAAATCACCTGTTAGCGTCCCACTGGGTCACCCGCGGGACAGTGAGTGCATTGTAGGTAAACATTTTTTAATGTACAAATATGTTATGGGGCAAATAAATATAAATAAATAAATATTCAACTTTATTGTCATTGTGTAAGGTACGTGTACAGAGCCAATGAAATGCAGTATTCTTTGCATATCCCATCTTAGTAATTAGGGTCAGAATGCAGGGTCAGCTATGATACAGCACCTCTGGAGCAGAAAAGGTTAAGGGTCTTGCTCAAGGACCCAACAGTGGTTGGCTTGCCGGTGGTGGGACTTGAACCCAGGTGTTTCTGGTCAGCAACTCAGCACCTTAACCATTAGAGCCACCACTGCCCCAGTAACATAGTTTTATTTATTGTTTAGATGTGTCAAACTGTAAGGGACAGTGGGGGAAGTGGTAGCTCAGTGTGGTAGCTCTGCTGACCGAAAGATTACGATTCTGATTCCCTCAAACTGCTTCTCCTGAACATGGCCCTTTTTTGCTTAACTGTATAAAAAATAAGTTGATAAGAGGCGTCTGCTAAATGACAGAAATGTAAATGTCAGTTTTATCTTATTTCCAGAGTCAGAAAGGCACGCCGCTGTTGACCCTCATAAGAGACCCTTATATCCTCATTGCAGCAGGTCAGTATAAACCAATAATAAACCAAGACTTAAAAACAGCAAAAAGAGGTAAACTTTATTCGTGTGAAATGTATTTCTGTCACAGTTTCCATCGGTAAATGCTAAACAATGTTATAATCAGAGCCGAACCAAGATAAAGTGGGGGCCCCAGGTCGACAGATTTATTAAAATAAATTAAAAGATGAATAAATAGATTATTTATGCACTCATCTTCTATACCTGCTTATTCCCTAATTCGGGGTCACAGGGATCTGCTGGAGTCTATCCCAGCTGTCTCTGAAAGGGTGAAAGACAGGAGGGGGACACCTTGGACAGGTCACCAGCCCATACAGTAATAATAGATTATTAAAATATAAATTGATATATAGTAATTCTGTTTTCTTATTGGCGAATTTACATTAAATTTGGGCCCTTACATGGTTTAAATGTTACATAACAATAAAAAATACTTCATTTACATTAGGAGTTGAAAAAGTTTAGACACCCCTGATGTATATGTATATAATTAAATCGATTGGGATGTCCTGTACATAAAATATATGTAAGAATAAATGTATGTGTTCCATGCCAAATAAATGTATTAAAAAGTAGTAAAGTATTAGAGCGATAATTGGAATAGGTTATACGTTTATAATATGTCAATAAGAAGCATGAGCTAATGTTCACGTAGCTTAAGCTTTGTTTTAACAATCCCTGCTTCACAAGTCTTTATCTTAGTCATGTGGTTTAACACAACCTTTATTGTGCGAGCTGAATGATGTGAAAGGTCGAAGCCGGATATTATTGAAGTTGAGTGTGTGTAAGAGTGTGTGTGTGGGGGCAGAGTATGTTTGCGTGTTTGTGAGGGTGAGTGTGTGGATGATGCATGATGAAAGGGGTCATCTGGGCGACTGAAAGATGATGGACGGATAAGTGTATGACGGTGTGCAGGTCAAGGGAACAGAGACAGACAGATTAAGAGAACACAGGGGAGAGAGAAAGAGTGTGAAGTGGTGGAGAAAAACACATCTGTGGCACACTCTCTCTCTCTCCCTCTCTCTCTTCTCTCTCCTCCACTAGAATTGCAGCTCTCACAAGCCGAGGGACAGCTAATACTGGGTATTATGTGTGAGGAAACAATATAGGATAAGAGAGGGAAAGGAGGAGGAAAAGAAGACAGAAGGAGGATGTGTCTTCAGAAGGCAAGTGTTTCACTCTGTGTGTGTGTCTTTCAGGGTCTATTTGTTTCTCTAACATGGCCATTGCAATGCTGGAGCCCGCCCTGCCAATCTGGATGATGGAAACAATGTGTGCTCGAAAATGGCAGCTGGGTAAAAAGCAAACACACACATACAAAACATAAAAAAAAAAAAACACTCTCTGTCAGTCTATCTTTCTGCACCCCCTCTTCTTTCTCTTTATATTTCTTTATATGAACCACTTTTTAGGGCCCAAGCACCTATGGTTCCAGAACACTATTGGAATTGTTCTGTTTATTATTAGGACTCGAGCATCTATGGTGTAAGGACCCTATTGGAATTGCTCTGCTTTTTATATTATTATTATTATTATTATTATTATCCCTTTTCTTCTACTTCTTCTTCTTTTCCAAAATAAACAAGGGACCACATATGCTTGAAAACTCTCTGAAACTTTGTACATGGACCAGAACCGGCGAACCTTTACGTCTGATATGGATTTTGGAAGTAGGTTAGGCGAAATGGCTCAAGAGCCCCACCTATAAATTTTCCATGGAGTGCACTGCAAGCTATGGTTCACGTACATTTATAAAAATTGGTATACACATGCAACACACCATAGAAAAACAATACATGTCTCTTGGAGCAAAGTCCTATTTTCCACCTGTATTTTTTCTGAGGAATGTCAATGCTGCCCCAGAGAAAGAGCATGCTTTGACTGTGGACAAGCTAGTCACTTTCGTCTGAACTGCCCGTTAAAAGAGAAGCCACTCAGCTGCACTAGGGGACCCAGGCTCAAGTGGCACCTCAACAGTCCGCTACTGTTTGGATGTCTGCATCTTTTATGACTTCAGCACACGTTACCAAAGCACTTGATCTGTGCCACTATGGCACCCAACCTAAAGATCCCTACTGTGCCACTGCATTGACCCCTCACTGTTCAAGCTCTTAATGGCAGTCAACTCGGGTCTATTACCCGTACCATACCAGTTCAGCTAAGAATCTCAGGAATTCACACTGAGACCTTCTTCTTCCTTGCTATGAGGGGTTTTCATGCCTCTATATTTCTGGGACAACCCTGGCTAACTCGACACAACCCCCACATTGACTGGGTAAAAAACACAGTTCTGGACCAGAGCCCATCATGTTTTTCCTTCATTTGGCCGCCACTGACTCCGTTTCACCGATTTCCAAGGTGGAGTTCTCTAATGTGTACAAGGTCGCTTTAGTGTACTCAGACGTGCAGTTTCCGACCATATTACCCTAACGACTGTGCCAAGCTACTTCTGGGTACCATTCCACCACAAGGCTGACTATACTCTCTGTCTGAGCCTGAAACCAAGGCAATGCAAAGATACATCTCAGAGTCTCCGGCAGCTGGTATAATTAGACCATCCTCTTCACCAGCAGGAGCTGGGTTTTTCTCTGTGGAGAAAAGGACAAATCTTTGGGACCCTGTATTGATTATTGGGGACTTGACACCATTACTGTTTAGACTCGGCACCTGTTACCTCTCATGTCCTCTGCCTTTCAGCTCCTGCAAGGAGCTTACATCTTCACCAAACTGTGTAATCCAAAGCCATTTGTGATGAGTTTTCGTTAAAGGGCTTCTCAATGCTGGTCTGAAACAGGAAGTTATTTTAACTCAGACATGCGATGGCTGATCTGCCCCGAACCTTACATTAAGACTCCAGACCTAAAAAAATCTCCCAGGGAATATAAGTTGTTGTAAGTCAGCCATACAATGTCCAATCCGTTCCAAACTTCAGATGTTCAATTACAGATGTGTCCTAGCCTGAACACATCTAACTGGCAATATTCAATTATAATCATAGCACCACCTGCTGGCAACAGGAAATGACTTGTTTTACGCTAAGTTAAACATGAATGTCCAGGAAGCAGGAGGTTTGGAAGATATAAATGACTACTATATTTACCACTTTAAATGCATGTTGGGTGCGAGGTCTTTTTTTAAACTGTTTGCAGCTTTTATTCAGTTTGTAATTCAATAATATGTTTTATGTATTGATATTATCCACGCATAATTAACAAATGTATTATTACTTTTATAATTTGTATTTAGTTTCTAAATCTTTATTTATGAAATTAGTTATTCATTTAATTATTTAACTTTAATTAAAGCTAATGTAGCTTAATGTAAACTTTAACAGATACTACTAATACTATTGCTAATAATAATAATATTAGTACTTTTGTAAAGTATACTTAAGTACATTTATTTATTAAATTTATGCTAATATTCATAATAATAGAGTTTTATAAGTTTGTGAGCTTGTGATAACGCGGGTAAGTGTAATTGCGTGTCTGATGTTAGAAAAAGATACCGCCAGAGACGAGAGGGGTGGGGGTTGTTTATAGGATTGTGGAATAACAAAAGCGGAGCAGGATATTGGAGTGCCACTAACAGGAAGCGTAAGGCGAGAGAGAAAGAGAGAGAGAGAGAGAGAGAGAGAGAGCATTAGAAACTGAAATGTAGTTTCATTACTGCGTCTGACAGACGGCCAACAGGTCTGAGATCACACTGATAAAGCACCGTCTTATCAGAACTCGCCCCTCTCTATTTCTCGCCATCCTGCTCTGTATGTCTGTCTGTCACTGTTCTGATCACTCATCTCTCTCTCTCTCTCTCTCTCTCTCTCTCTCTTTCTCTTTTTCTCTCTCTCTCTCTCTCTCTCTCATCTCTCTCTCTCTCTCTCTCGTTTCACTTTTTCTCTCTCTCTCTCTCTCTCTCTCTCTCTCTCTCTTTCACTTTTTCTCTCTCTCTCTCATTCTCTCTCAGGAGTCGCGTTTTTGCCAGCCAGCATCTCTTACCTGATCGGGACTAATATCTTCGCTGTTCTGGCTAACAAAATGGGGAGGTATGGAGGAAATGAAACTTTCTCTCGTCGTCTTATCTTCTGCTTCTTGCTATCTTTTTCCGCAGCCATTCAGCAGTTGAAATGAATTTTGCTCCGGCTTTTTCAATATTTGGTTTTTATTAAAGACCTTTATTAAAGGTGCAAATCTGTATTTTTTTAATTCTGTTTTCGGGTAAGGATACGCTAAAGCCGGGCACAATTTTCAATACTATATTGTGATTGACGCCTGTCAAACTGTACAGAAATGATCCGTGTGTCACACTGTAAAATTTTAGTTGTCATACAGGCACACACAAAAGACTTCTCGTTCTCTTGCTAAATGGTAGCTAGCAACAAACAGCAATGATGATACATCATACACACATTCCTTTACTCTTTATAACTTAATAAGTTTTTCTTTTTGCTGTCCTGTCCACTGGACTCTCACTTACTGCATATTCTTGTTTGGCACTCCTATTAAGTGTTGGTTTGACGGTCATCAGTGAAGTCTTAAATCTTCTGAAACTGCCAGAGTAAAAAAATTGATCCGCACATCAATTAAACGTCTGTCTGTAAAAATGTCAAACTGGCAATTAAAAACAACGGAAATCATTGGATTTTTTGTCTTTGTCTCAGACAAACAAATCAAAGCCAAAATTGCACAGTATGCGCTCACCAAGTGTTACTGAAAGTTTACTGTGGGTCACATGACTGGTCACATGGTTAATTATGTCTGGTACGGATTCACATTTAATCGTTTTTAGGATCCCACATGACCTTTTTTAGAATCGCTATTTAGTCACATGTTTAATACATACATTTACATTTACATTTACATTCATTCAATCATTTTCTATATACTCGCTTATCCCCTAATTCGGGCTCATGGGGATCTGCTGGAGCCTATCCCAGCCTGGAGCCCTCTGCAAGGGTGAAAGGCAGGAGGGGTACACCCTGGACAGGTCGCCAGTCCATCACAGGGCCACACATACACACACTCACTCACTCCTATGGGCAATTTAGAATCACCAATCAACCTATACATGTTTTTGGGCCTCTTGCTGTGAGGCAACAGTGCTAACCACTAAGCCACCGTGCTACCTTAATACATACATTAATTGTGCTATTCAAACATGCTATTTATGCTATAACGTTATGTAAAATGGCCTTTGGCTTTTTGATGTGAAGTGTCCTAAAAGTAAAAATTAGTGTCCTTCAGTGTTATTTTCTTTAACTAAATTTCAATGGGCAGTCCCTTTCAGAGACTCCAGCAGATCCCTGTGATCCCGAATTAAGGAATAATCAGGTATAGAAGATGAATGAATGAATCACAATTGGCATTCTATGACACTATCTTGTTATATTGTGTATAGAGAGGCATGTATAATGGCTAGTATTTAATACTTTTATATTTGGTGTACTGGTGGGGGATCACATTTAACAAAAAAAAAAAACATTTTGCATTTCGGGCAGCAAAAGAAATGTAAAATAGACCTAAGAAAATAACAAAAATACACTAAACATGTAAGATTTGTGTTCATACAAGTAGATGATGTAATACTTACACTGATATACGGTGAGGAGGTCTGGGGGCGCAGCCGGTGTCCTGGTTCATCCCAGAGGTGTTTTGTGGGGTTGAGGCAGAGTCAGGAGTACAGGAAACTCCAGTTCTTTCACTTTAACCAGAACACAGCAATGTCTTCATGGAGCTCAGGGGATCTGAGTCTCTTATTTCTACTAAAGAAAAAAATGAAATCTTTAGTGTAAAAAGACAATCATTACAATTGTGTGCTTTAAGTTTTGTGACATTGATGTGCATTCGGGTGGGATGGGTTTATCTCCGAAAATACTAAGAGCGATGTCGTTTTTTTCCTTGAGTTGGTTATCTAGTGTTTATTTGACAATATATGTATGTTGGGTCAAAATTAATATATAAAACACAAAACTGTACAGTATATAAAGATAAACTTTTGAAGTTGTTACTTGACCCTCATCCTGATGTAATGGACATCACCTGATCTCCATTACAGTGTTCAGTCTATGGAAATGCCTAAGGGAAATGAGCAGTGATTCTTGGTGTGGTCTTTAGTTATTCTGCCATCTGTTTTCCGAGTCATGTCCTGTCTCTGTATGTATGTGGGTGGTAATGTTTAGTCCCCTTTTTGGTCCCTCAGACTAACCATAAAACAAGTTATTATCTTTAGCTGCATCCTTAGAAATCACTAGATATATAACTCATCCTATGTCATCAGTACTTCCTTGTTTTCTGTCTCTGTTTCTAAATATTACGTTCTTGTTTTCTTGTTTCTGTTTCTTTTTCATTTTTTTTTCATTTAATCATTTTTTTTTTGTTTTCCTTCTTTAGGTGGCTTTGTTCTCTCATAGGGATGCTACTGGTTGGGCTGAGCATAATCTGTGTAAGTAGAAAAGGCTATTGGAACCTTTAGCAAAGTACTTAATACTGAAATAACTTAAGCAACCTTGAGAACTGATACCTAAAAAAAAAGGAATAAAAAGAAAAATTGGCCTACTGTATATTTTCAATTTAGAATTCCATTAATCTTACTTGAGCTTTAAACAAACATTATTCCGCCCTTGGAAAAGTTTTGATAATGAAAGACGGAAATAAGGAACGTGTCCATAAACACGTTCCAACTCTCTAGCTCTTGTTCTAGCTCTCTCCTGCCTAGGCTACTTCCTGTCAGACAAGACGTGAGGCCTTTCCATTAAATGTGTGTGTGTGTGTGTGTGTGTGTGTGCCCCGGGAACAAAGGTTTAAAAACGCCAAAAGAAATAACACAAATGTAGGGGTTAGCGAGGACATAAAATTCTTATGGCATCTCTCTTTGTTTCTCTCTCTCTCTCTTCCCCTCTCTTTCTCTCTCTCTCTCTCTCTCTCTCTCTCTCTGTCTCACTCTAAGACGTCATTATTATAAATAAATAGGTTTTTAGTTTGTTTATTTGGGATTGTTGTGTATTTGTTACTTCACAGGTGCCTTTTGCGAAAGACATCTACGGACTCATACTGCCAAACTTTGGAGTCGGATTTGCAATCGGTAGGAACACTGTTGCATTTTCTATAACATAGCAAAGCTCAGTAATTCCAGCTTTAAGGTCAATCACATGTTTATGAGTTGGTTATTAAAAACATACACAAGATCCGGAGTTGTGATTTCCACCAGCTGTAACTTTTACTGTAAGTAAAATTAAGCTCATTCTATCAAGTAAACTGAAGTGCAAGTATTAATTCTCCTGTAATGAGTAACTAAGTTTACTGTACTAGTGGTGGACTGGTAAATGTGATATTTTAACACGTCTTCAGATTAAATTGGCCACTATTTTAGTATATAATTATAAATTTAATTACATTTGTACTGTAACTAGACCGAGAACTAGTTCTATACTTCTAGAACACTTTTTACTCAATAAAAGTATCTTATCTTATTTTTAGCTTAAAATAAGGACACTAACAAAGCACTTGAATTAACTTCTTTTTTAAGGACAGGCGTTAGACTCAATATACAGGAGACATTTTAGAATGAAAATGCTAAGCTTTTTATTTATATTTAGTTATAATAAGAAAGCAAGGTACAATAGTTGGAAGGAGAAGCTTCCTGAGTCGATGTGAGGTAGAAAACTTGAGAAGAACCAGACTAAAGTAAAAACCCATCCTCATCGTCGACACTGGGTAGTTATACAGATTAGTCTAAAACCAAGCTTACTGAATCCTACTCTTTCCATGTGTGTGTGTGTGTGTGTGTGTGTGTTTGTGTGTGTGTGTGTTAGGCATGGTGGACTCCTCTATGATGCCAATCATGGGCTACTTGGTGGATCTGAGACACGTCTCTGTGTACGGGAGCGTGTATGCCATAGCTGATGTGGCTTTTTGCATGGGCTTTGCATTCGGTGAGAAATCCTTTTTGAATTATAACATTAAAAACAGTAGTTACTTTTGTCCTTTATTAAAAACTTCAAGAGGAGAAATTTGACTAGGGCAACACACAGAAATGGAGCTTGGAGGTTTTAAAACTATTATATATATATATATATATATATATATATATATATATATATATATATATATATATATATATATATATATATATAATTTTATGCACAAAAAGAGCTCATTTTAAAATTTGATTCCTGCCTGAAGACGTCTGGACATCAAGGCTATGAGTTTCTGGGATTTTTGTGTTAAAATTTGGTTCTTGCCAAATTCTTTCCAGCTGTTAAAGAGCTCATAGTCGTTTTTGAAGCATTTCTCGTTAAATGATGCTCCAAATGTTCTCTATAGGTGACAGATCTGGACTGCAGGCAGGTTAATTCAGCCATTGGACTACAAACTCATGCTGTTTTAATAGCTGCAGTATGTGGTTTTGCATTGTCCTGCTGAAATACACAAGGTTTTTCCTGAAATAGATGCTGTTTGGAGGTAGAGCATATGTTGCTCTAAAACCTTTATATACCTTTTAGCATTTATATGACTATACAAAACATGCAAGCTGCCCAAAAAACCTCATACACTACCCAGAAAAAAAAAAAAAAAAAAAAAAAAAAAAAAAAAAAAAAAAAAAAAAAAAAAAAACCGTATGCACTCATGCACACTCATACCATTGAACTGACTGCTAAAAAAATGCTGAAAGGTCTCCCTCCTTTTTAGCCCTGAGGACACGGGCTACACACGTCTGTAATTTTCAACAAGAATGTAAAAAATTGGAATTGTCTGACCATATAACACTTTTCCAGTCCATTTTAAATGAGCTTTGGCCCACAGGACATGATAACACTTCTGGACCATCTTCACATATGTAGGCTGCCCTATATAAATATATAGAATTGTTAGCATCAGTTGGTATCATTTGCTGTGGTATTAAGCTTAAAAAACACTTCAGAGACTGTTGTTTGAAAATAATCATGTGTTTTGTGGTGCAGGTCCATCAGCCGGTGGAGCTATCGCCCGTAGTATTGGGTTCCCGTGGCTCATGACTATCATTGGGTTGGTGGATATCCTGTTTGCTCCTCTCTGCTTCTTCCTCCGCAACCCTCCAGCCAACGAGGAGAAAATGGTCAGAGTCGTTACCGTTATTGTTCTTTTAAAATATTCAGAATTACAGATGGTACAGTTACATTACATTTGTTAAACACTGGGAGATTTCCTGACTTTCTGTTTATCTTAACTTTTTAATAACTACTTTATGGGCTTTTTTCCACAACAAAGCGTAAATAAGAACTAGCCTAATTTTAACTATAACTATTTTGGCTACAACACTAAGAAGACAACCTGACATACTGTAGCTAATCTGAGTCATATTTGTTTCTGTTTATATATATTAAAAAAGTAGTGTATCAATACAAAGACAATAATAAACACTCACCAGAACACTCAGTTTAGTCTAGTATTTGTAATTAGTAGCTAGCTAGCTTAATTAAGGTTAAGGTGCTATTTGAAACCAGCATTTATTTATATAGTATCTTTGTTGAGGAAACCAGCAAATATACATTTACTACATTTGCCAGATGCTCTAATCTAAAGCGAGGTACACAATGTTTTTAGTATATAATTCAATTAATACTGTTTTTGTCACAATTTGAGGGTTGTATTAGCCCGAAAAACTTTGGTGCCAGAACAGAGAAAAGTCTTGAGGGGTACAATGGGGACTAGTCAAGCAGTCATTTGTAATGTTATCGACACATTGGTTGAATATATATATATATATATATATATATATATATATATATATATATATCTAAGATGTAAAAATTTGGGATTAAATTAACATAAAATTGAGAACCAGATATCTTTAAGGATTTTTTTTATCAAACAAAAAGACAGAATGAATAAATGCAAAGAGCAGATTTTCCTGAGGGACGACTGATAATAAGTTTGACCTTTTACTGTTATATAGTTAAAACAACTTCTAAGTACATGATGTTTATTCATTTTGTCTTTTATTTCAAAACCATCATACTGTACTAACCATTAACAATTAAATAACTAATCATTAAAAATCTTAATAATCAAATCCGTCAAAACGACAGACAAGAAACCATTTTTATTTCCCTATTTTTTTTTTTTGCCTGATTTTAAGCCTTTAAAAAGATCAGAGCTGCACGATATTGGAAAATATTTACGATATGCATTTCAATATTTCAACATTTCACCAGATGGACTTACCAGCTTCATTTGCAACGAATTCATTACTTTGGAATGATTGTGATGATTTTGTAGGAAAGAGTGCATCTGCATTAAATATAATACACAAATATTAATCATAGATGAATACAGAACAAACATGTCAATGAAATCATGTCTTTTGTGTATTTCTGGAGATTCAGATACAGAAATTGAATCATTAAATGTAAAATCACACCGCAGAGTCTTAAATTAAATCCAATTCATTTCTGTTAAAGCTACAAACTGACTGTTTCTTGTTCCTGAATACTTTTGACATGTTTACACAGTGGGCAGCAAGGTGACATAGTGGTTAGCATGATTGCCTCACAGCAAGAAGGTCCCAGGTTCGAATCCCAGGCAGGGGTCTTTCTGTGTGGAGTTTGCATGTTCTCCCCGTGCTTGCGTGGGTTTACTCTGGGTTCTCTGGTTTCCTTACCGTCCAAAAACATGTATGTTAGATTGATTGGTGATTCTAAATTGCCCATAGGAGTGAGTGTAAGTGTGTGTGTGGCCCTGTAATGGACTGGCGACCTGTCCAGGGTGTCCCCCTCCTGCATTTCTGCCTTTCAGAGGCGGCTGGGATAAACTCCAGCAGATCCCTGTGAATCAGGGAATAAGCGGGTATAGAAGATGAATAGATAAATGTTTACACAGTAACCGAACTTCCACACATCAGATGCGTTCTGAACTGTGATACAGCTGACTATAATCCCCACTTTTGACTATTGTAATGCATTGAATATTGCAGACGCACACATTGCGATGTCAATGCTGAGTATATATATATTTATATTTATATATAAATTGTGCAGCTCTCGACAGGATCCAGTAAAACCACAATGGATGCATAATTCTGTTGAATAATAGATACAAGAATAAGATTACCCAGAATGCCCTTGAGCAAAGATCAAAGAGTAATGCTGATTGAGATGAACACACGCATTTGTTCGGTAATACACACCGTGATCAAAGCTCTGTGTTGTGTGTTCTTTCTCAACAAGAGCTCTGTGTCGGCTCTGAGGAATATTTATGACTGTGCGCTCACACCCATATGCACATTTACTCACAAAATCAATCTGATGGTTTCTACTTTGGTTTTCTTTTTTCCCTCCTTCTTTTCCTTCCGTTATTTGGTCTCTTTCTTTTTTCTTTCTTTTTCTCAATTTTTTCCGTTTTTTCTTTCTATTTTTTCTTTTTTTCTTTCGTCCTTTCTCTTTCACCCTCTCTCTGTCTCTCTGTCTCTCTCTCTCCGAAAATAAATCTTGTTTTTCTTTCATTTCGTCCTTCTTTTCTTCCATCTTTTTTTTATTTAATTTTTTGGTCTCCTTTTCTTTCTCTCGTTCTTTCTTTCTTTCTTGCTTTCATTCTCACTCATGATCACGCTCAATCTCTCTCTCTCTCTTCTCTCAAAAATCAATCTAATGTTTTTCTTATTGTTTTTCTTTTTATCCCTCCTTTACATTCCATTATCTGGTCTCTTTCTTTCTTTCTTTCTTTCTTTCTCTCTCACTTACTCCAACTCATAATCACGATCAAACTCTCTCTCTTTCTCTCTCTCACTACAAAAATGAATGTAATGTTTTTCTTATTGTTTTTCTTTTATTCCCTCCTTTTCATTCCATTATCTGTTCTTTCTTTCTTTCTTTCTTTCTTTCTCTTTCACTTAATTTTACACATGATCATGCTCAATCTCTCTCTCTCCCCTCTCTCCCTTTTCATTTGTATGTCTATTTTTATCTCTGTCTTTCAGGCCATTCTGGCAGATGTGAATTGCTCCATGAAGACACGCTCCTACTCCACACAGGGCTCCAGCTATCAGATGGGAGACGAGATGGACTTGGACAGTCCAGAGTAGACGCCTTTAACCTCTTTCCTAGAGCTTAAGACCTTTGACCCCACCCCCCACTCCCATCCAAGCCGTGTATGTGCCAAGCTAAAGATTATTTTGCTGTATTAACAATAAGAATAGGGACTTTGAATTCATCTGTATGGCTGATTTTGTAAGGCTGCATCTTTCACACTTGGTGTTGTTTGTTCTGCTAAGACCAAAGCTGTTCTTCGTCGTCCTTCAAACGAAGGTAAATATAGGAAAAGTGGAACGTCAACTAAAACCAACAGCCTTAATTAGATGCTTAGGGCCATTTATTCGGAAACAGGGTCTTTAAAGCCACCAGCAAGGACATGACAAGATCCTTGTGTTTATGTTAAGGGTGGGGCGATACGCCGTTTGCTGAAAGATGATTTGTTTAAAGAACAAACATATTAGATCAGAATAATCAGAGTGAACCATCCACTAATAATCATTATAATTACTGCTGCTGCTGCAGTGTGTTGATTTAGTAGAACAAAATCTGTAATTTCTTTATTACTATCAGGATTTTATACCATTTTTTTCCATCTTTACTTATCTTATTCAGCCATAATATAAAATTGTGATATTGTAATATTGTATAATGTTCAATTAGCACGATATTTATTTGTATGAATAATTTACTGTCTGATTTTTAGTTTACTTTATTGTAAATCCCTGATTGTGGCTTTAAAAACTTGAAATTGAAGGTAATCAGAGTTACCAACACTAAAGATAAAAGATGACGAGGCTTCTGTTACAAATCTTGGACAGAAGTCACCTGCTGAACAATGCACTATACGGAGGCAAAGCAGCTACAGATAGCACAAGTTTTTATTTTTAATAGGAAGGGAACGTTGTACCAGGTGTTTATTTGTGGTACAGTTAAAAAAAAATCATAAGTAACCTTGAAATGGCCTTACAAAGTTTATATATCAATAGTTGACTGTTCTAAAAAAAAACCATCATATTTCATTATCCTAATAACAATTGTACAGTACAACGAGTATAATGTGACGAAAGAGAGAGAGATAAAATATCTGTAGTCAAACCGAAGTTCATGTGATGTTTACATTCAGTGTTGCCTTCAAGCTGAACTTGTTTGTGGGCTCGTTACATGTTCCTGTCCAAGCTAGGATTTTAAGATGTCAGTGTCGTCTTATTTATTACTGTGTACCAGCAACCACTTGTTTGGGATTTATTCAGTAAATCTTTAATTAGATTCTTAAATGATGGACAGAACAGCTCTGAGTTCTAAGTATATGTTGTGTTATTTAGGCTTGTCCATCTTTCAGGTGTTTAGATCAGTTCAACCAAAGGATCCCATTATAGTCACTTGGTTTAATTATATTAAATTTGGATTTCTATCTAAAGTGTATATATTATATAGTTATATTTTAGCATTTACATTTGCAGTATTTGGCAGATATCCTTATCCAGAGCGACTTATATTTATCTCATTTATACAACTGAGCAATTGGGGGTTAAGGGCCTTGCTCAGGGGTCCAGCAGCAGTGACTTGGTAGGGCTGGGAATCTAACCCACAATTTTCGGGTTGGTAGTCCATCTTAACCATGAGCCACCACTTTTCCCACCACTTACCAAGCACTTGTGAAGTACGTTACAGAAGATGTTTGCTGTTTAGTCATGCTATTAGTATTATTATTAATTAGAAATACCAGGTCTATACACATATACATATATGCACATTGTATTGACAAAGGTTATGGGACACTCAACACTTGAACGTAGGTGTTTCAATAACTTCCATGGCTGTAGGTGTATAAAATCAAGCACCTAGCCATGCAGACTTTTGCAACAAACATTGAAATGGGTCCTTTGAAGAAGCTCAGCGAATTCAACTGTGGTACCATGATAGGTTTCTATCTGTGCGTTAAGACAAAATTGTAAAATTTGGGTTTTAATGGGCGAGCGGCCGCATCCAAGCCTGCCATTGTTAAATGGAATGCAAAGCGTCGGGTGCAGTGGTGTAAAGTTGTGTTCGCTGGAGTAACAAATTTTGCTTCTCTGTCTGGCATTCCCAAGGACTAGCCTGCGTTTGGTGATTGCCAGGAAAATGATATTTTGACAAATATCCATTGTGCCAAATGTTAAGGTTGGTCGAGTGGGGATTATGGTGTAGGGTTGGTTTTTTTATCCGTTAGGAAGGCATCTTAGATCTAGTGAAAGTAAGTTGGGGTCAGAGCGCAGGGTCAGCTACCCTCAAGGGTCTTACTCAAGGACCCAACAGTGGCCACTGGACCAGCAGACTCTGTGGTATGGTTATGCCATATAGAACACATCTCTTAATCATATCTGTAGGGTTATAGAGTAGTGTGTGTGTGTGTGTGTGTGCAGCTTTGCCACACATACAGGGCAATTCAAGTTTACAAGAAACAGCAGATAAAAATCATACTGTAGATCGCTACCCCATTTGATACTTAATTTGGAAGAAAGTAGCTGCCTTTGTAGGCATTTTAATTATTAGATTATAATTTCTGCCGTATGATTACAAAGGCACTTCCATCTAAAATGTTTTTTTTTCTTTTTAAAATCTCGCATTTTTACATTAGCCACAGATTGGATGTATTTTAATTTAGCATCTCAAAGCATCCTATATAAAAAATAATAGCCAGGATCATAAAAGCCACGGACAGACAGACAGACAGACAGACAGATAGACAGATAGATAGATAGATAGATAGATAGATAGATAGACAGACAGACAGATAGACAGATAGATAGATAGATAGATAGATAGATAGATAGATAGATAGATAGATAGATTGTTTCAGGGGCAGAAACACTGCTAATTTTTATTATCTATTTATAATTCTATCAGAATTTTATTGAATCAGGGGTTTATCTCTTCTGCTAATTCTTTGTTAGCTCATTTGGATAATGGGGTATCGAAGGTCAAACCTACTGGACAAAAGCTGCATTTTGAGTTTTACAAAACTGCAAAAAATTATCTTTCAGAGATTTGACAACTTGTCTGTTCACAGAGACAGGATCATCCAGTTCCACCCAAACATCCCTATACCAGAATTTTGTTTTTTGTTTTTTTTTCCTTGTTCTGAGATCATGTGTAAGTGCCAACGTCGGTGTGTGCCTTTCTTCTTGTGTGTTCTGTATGTTTGTTTGTTTGCCTGTATGTGTGTGTGTGTGTGTGTGTGTGTAGTATTTCCTCAAAGCCATGAGAGAAAAGTTTTGTATCCTGTAGAAGATCCTGTAGTCAGTATTCAAACACTTTAGGGTGTGTGTATGTAGTTGTTGGGACTACAGACGAAAATAAATAAATGTTGAATATTGAGTAAAAATGTGTGTAAGTAAACTGTATTGCCTTTATAGTGTTGAAAGGAATGGATGTAGTGTGTGTAACCTGACTCTCTTTGATGAATGAGCATCTTTAAAATGCACCGGTTAACACAGACTCTATAATTACAATTTGTTTCATGTAGTAATAAATAATAATGATTTTAAAATAAACAGTAATATTTTCTTTAAGAAACAAGACGAAGGCTGGAAGAGCTGCATTTCCGATTACCGATCGACTCACCCATCTCGTTTATAGCTCAATAACCGCACAGCTCACCATCTGCTCACGATCAATAGGTGATCATTTCGTTTTTCAGCGTTAGGAAAGACCTCAATCGAGTCAACACTGATCATTACATCAGTTTTGCTCAAAAATTTTTGTAAATACTGATTTAAATACTGAATATTCAATAAACAATTCAATTTAATTCAGGTTTTTTTTGTTTGCCACTTTTAACAATAGACATTGTCCCAAAGCAGCTTTACACAGAATGCAGTAACAGTGAAAAGTGCAGGTTTGTCCCTAATGAACAAGCCGGTGGCGACCGTTTAGCAAAGCTTGTTAGTGTTTTTACTAAAGCTAGGTTGCTAGTATATTATTCAGTCACTGACAAACAGCTAACTAAACCAAGTGTAGATTCATGTATGTAATAAATCCGGAATAATGATAATGACGACGACCTTTTATTAAAACAGCTACCATGGCTAGTATCCAATTAGCATTGTTCTTATGCTAACGCTAAATATATTAAGTGCTAGGCATGCTAGCCGTCAATAGCAGCCAGTTCTTTCATTGTAAGAAACGGGACAAAGGCAAACTAACATTTTTCAATAATTTATTTTGTATCTCAAGTGCATAAGCAAAAATGATGTGTCATTGTGAAAAGTTCCTGCATCACGATCACAAAGCTGTGCAGAATTTCAGAAGCTGTAGTTAAAAACCACAAAATTGCAAAACAAAAAGTTGTATTTCGATCCAGAAGCAAAGACGACAACAGTAATAAGGGAAGTAAGAACGAGTCGACTGTGCAGTATTACAGAGTGTTGAGTTACAGGGTTTGAGAGACCATCTCAGTTCAGGCTATTCACAATAGCGCCGAGCTCCATGTTTAGGCAGGAAGTTACAATCAGATTTTTTATGTTCTGTCGTGTAAATTAAATCCATTTTTATTTTTTAATTTCATAGCCAACCCATATTCGTATTTGGAGGATTGAGTAGACTCAAATTGGGTTTGAAAGAAACAGGCCCGAACAAGAAATCTGATTAAAACGCTGCTTAAGAAACATGACTCAGCTTCTGATCAGGACAGCTTGCACAAAAAATGTTTCACCACAATTAGCTTAGCAAAACACGATCATCACTGGGAGAAACACTGAAGTAAACTTGATAGAGAGACTGTCTGAGGTATGTGTGTGTGTGTGTGTGTGTGTGTGTGTGAGAGTGTGTGAGAGAGAGAGAGAGAGAGGAGCATTGGGGTTATCGTTACAGCTGAACGTCTCCAAAAAACACAAACAGAATTAAGAACAATGGCGCTTCCAGGAATGTTTTCCGGTGATACTTCAAGTGCTTGTGTGAGTGAGAGGAAAAAGTGAGTAAGTGTGGGTGAGTGAAAGAGAGAGAGTGAGAAAGAGTAAGAGGAAAAGTGAGTGAGTGAAAGAGAGAGTGAGTGAGAGAGTGTGTTAGAGAGTAAGAGAAAGAAAAAGGTGAGAGAAGAAAAGAGTTTAAGAAACAGAGAGCGAGTAAGTGAGTGAGTGAGAGAGAGAGAGAGAGAGAGAGAGAGATGCAAACAGCATAAAAACATCAGTTTTTTTCTGATACTGAGATTGACTGATGAAAGTATTGAGCAACAGCCTATAGCAGAGTACCACAAGTAATTACACAACCTCTAATATTCACCACACACACACACACACACACTTTCCCTGGTCCTTGAGTATCTATATATAAAATAATGACCATGAAGGTTTCCAATCTTCCAGGTGATTTAAAAAAGACACTTCTTTACTCATCTTTTCTCATAAGCACTTCTCTTATGTCTGAGAATTGCATCATATCAAATCAAATCATTTTCGTTATAGACGCTTTGGGGTTTGAGAAAACCTGTGACGAAAAACCTGTGACATGTAGTAACTTTTTAATTTAACAAGCAAGTCAAGTTTAGGGATTTTGCTCAGTGGTTGTAGCAGTGGCTCTCGGGAAATAAACCTACCATTTTTGATAAACTGCCCAACACCTTAACTACCAGGCTAAAACTTCGGTTGGTTCTGGAAACCCAAAAAAATTAATAAAATAAAATAAAAATCTGGTTTTGGCCAAAACATTATTAAAGAATCCATCGATGTGTTTTAAAATGATATGGAAATGTTTTCTTCTTTAATGGGTTTTCCCGGATCGTCACACATCTGTTCAACAAAAAAAGTGTTCAAGTGCCATCGAAACTGGAGCTTTTCTAGAATTATTATTAAAGTTTTTTTTTTGTTAAATATGCTTTAGTTATTTACGCATTTTTATTTCTTTTTGTAATGTTACATTGCTTTATTTTTTAAGATACAGTATTTTTAGAACCTATAATATGCTGATACTTAACCAGCAGTAAGAACCAGGACATAATGCACGAAATTGTAGCATAGCATCTGCTGTGAACACTACAGAATTACTAATGTAAGGGTTTTAGTGAGTTTGGTTTTTTTTTCTAAAATAGTCTATTAAAAATATTTTGTTGTATAAAATCAATTTAAAAAAGCAAAATAAAGAGACTGGATGCTCACATAAGATGCGGGCCCTAAATAACACACGGATATGCAGGAAAATAGGTTAAATCTGTAAATATAGAAGCAACTAAAGCATTTTAATTAATCCAGTCCAAAAAGCAACAAATCCTAACCCTTAGATTCAATTTTTCTCAAATCTGCCATCATTTTCCTATTTCTAATCTGCCATCATTTTCCTATTTCTAGAAATGCCAATAAGCTGTTAAGGACATTACGAAAAGATACACAGAAAAAATATTTCATTAAAATATAACAAAACAAATTAGTGGTGATTTGTCACATTTGTTTGGCTTTCTATTTTAACAAAATTTTACACAACCATGGTCCCACGGAAAAGGCATTATTTTTTCCCTATATAATAAATCCCTTGTTATTAAACACAGATGAAAATACTATAATGAAACAGCAGATAAATAAGTTACTCTTTTTTTTTTTTTTTGGAGAATAATACCAAAAAGAAATGTAGTAATAAAAGGTGATCACATTAAGAGAAAAAAAAAACCTGGCGGTTGAGGCTTCACACAAATCCACTATTAAGGTTTAAAATTCTAGTAGCTGGCTAAATTTCACCAGGTTAGAAGCAGTAGCAACAGCTACAGGTGCTGAAAGCTCGAAACAAAAGCAGGCCATACTGAATTTCTTCAAGCTTAAATATGACCAGTAACACTGATGCTACATAATAGGACCTCCCGGTGTAAAGCCTTTCATGTTTTATTATTACACATAAGTGGTGCTTTCTTGTTCAGCCAAGGCAGAAAATGCTTGGTCTGACCTACATCAATACGGATAAGTCTCAATACTGACCTAAAGTGATATTTAAAACATTGCATTGATTCACTGTACAGAATGAATTGGGACCGAACCTAGAGAAGGTTAAAAAAAAATAAGAAGAAAGAACACAAAAAGAAACCCAACAAAAATAAGTCATCTGACAACCTCAAAAAATTCCCCAAATGAGAAAATTTTCGTGAATTTCTGGGTAAATAATTTATTTTGAAAACCTCACATTCATAATAGACCCCAATTCCAGTCATCCACAGTCCCCTAAACCCCAACGAAAGTGTCTTAGTTTTCTTTTGCACATTGAGTTCTTTAACGTGGTAATGCTTCCACACAGATCTGTTCCTCACTAATGTCATTTAGAGTCTGTGCATCATCTGGGCTACAAACGTCACTGTCGTACACATCTGCACTCATCAAGTCCTCCTCCAAAACCTCTACTTTCGACTTTGGAAAACCGTGTTGTTCGGAGGGCGAAGTGTTTTCCAAGGACTCTAGGTCCTCTATTCCAGCACGGTAGTGGATCATTAACAAAGTCAAAGCCTGAAGCCTTTCGCCTGACTTGGCCAGAGCTGAGGTGATCAGGGCCTTGCGGCGTGCATCTGTTGCTTCTCTCTCTTCAGACATTAGTAAGTTGTTGTGCTCCAGCTCCTGGTCAATCTCCTGCTGAAGCTTGTCCAGCATGAGTTCCAACTTTTGCGATCGCTCGTCTGTAGGTAGGCCACGGTACAAGTCCCGTCCAATCTCCTTCACTGCAATGAACACACTGTCGTCTAACCCTCCCTCTTTGCGTGCTAGCTTCGTGCCCCCACTGGTTGATGGTTGTTTTGAAGGACTAGCCCCTGGGTACGTCTCTGTGTCACTGCTCTCGTTATCCGAGGTGTTGGGTGTGTGTTTTGGGGAAGGTTCTACTATTCCAGAGCCAACCTCTGCTGCCTGTTCTGCTAGTCTGGCTTTGGAAACTTGCCTCAGGTTCAGCAGACGAGAGCTTGTGTTAATGATGTGCCGTGTGAGACCAGTGGTTGCACGATTGATAGTGGACTTTGCTTCAGAGTCTGTGCTTCGCCGTTCAGCAATTGCCAAACAGAAAGGATGCTCAGCAAGACATTTCTCCTGGCACTTCTTGTGGCAGACGTAGGCACAGGTAATGCACTGTGATGCAGCCTTGGTCCAAACCTTCTTTTTGCAGTAGTCGCACCAAGTAGGATTCTGAAACTGTGTGTCCTGAAAATTGTGTCGAACCTCAAGCTGCATGGAGCTGTAACTGAGATCATCCCGGGTTAGTGTCGGCACATGTTCCCTTTCTCGCTCACGTTCCTTTGGCTCCTCTTCATGTAAACTTCCCTCCCTCTCAAAAACTCCACTGGACACGTCAGAATCTCCCTCTGCCAGGTAGGTGAAGTTTAGAGTGATGTCCCCGTAACACAGTTTCTCGTTAAAGCCCTTGTGTGTGCTAAGGCTACGAAGTGCTGTGCGGCTGACGCTGGCCCTTGGTTCTGGCGCACACAAATGGAAGGTGCTCTGGTATTCTGCAGATGAAATACACAAGCATTCCAGAGCTATATGCTCCAAATGCAAGCTTACATGTCCCAAACATAAAAGACTACCTAGCTTAAAGGGATCCTTGCACCATAGTGCTACATTAAGGTATTTATGGTTGCTTTCCACATCAAAGACTACTGAGCCTTTGCTCCAGCGCCCATATCTGTTACGGAACATGGTCTCAGTCGATTCCCAGAGACCCTGTTCGTCCATACTGTCTTTTAGGCCAGGGGCACTCTCAATGATTTTGTCTTTGATTAAATCTTGCTTACTCATGATTGGGATTGTTGAGAGGTCATCATTTGACTCTACAGGTTTGTTTATAGGCTTTGGCTCAGATGCTTTTGTAGGACTTCTGTCAGATGCTGGTTTCTCTCCATTGCTTATAGCTGGTGGAGGTTTTTCTGGGGGTTTCTCCACTATAGAGTCAGTACCTTCTGTGTCTTGTGATTCACAGGCAGTGGACGGAGATGTCACTTTTATATGGGGCCTAGGTGGGACAGGCGGACGCACAGGTGGCGGCGGAGGGGGCACTGTTGGCCTCTGTGGTGGTTCAGATAATTCTGCACTCTTGAGAGGTGAGGGCTTTGGTGACTCTTTAGGTTGAGGTTTCAGTGGTGATTGAAGGCCAGCCAAGTTAAGTTTGCGATTAAGAATTGGTGAGATGGTACCCAGGGGCTTGGAAGCCAGATTAGCCACAGTTTTTTTAGGGCTTTGGTTCACACAGAGTAATGTATCCTCTTTAGCTTCTGCAAGGACAGGAACTCCAGCTGATCTGGACTCCACCACTAGTTCCTCAAACTCTGAATCATTGTCTTTTCCCTCAGTTATGTCTATTGTTGTAATATGAGCTGGGTCCTCCTCGTAACCCCCAGCCACAGGGTATGCAGGTTCTTCCAAGGGACCCAAGGGGTCCTGAAGGGGGCCAAAACCCATTGTAGGCATCTGGTGTCTGACTGGTCTCTCGTACAGAACAACCACTCGATCTCCAGCTTGTTTTAGCAGCTTTGGCACTTGGACGGAGGATGTTACTTTGACTCCTGTACACAAATAGAAAGAAAAACAATTTAATTCACTTAAAAATGTGATTTTAACACCAGTGGTTCCTGACTACAGTAATATAACAATAATCATCTTAATAAATAAAAAAAAAATTTTTTTTACACTCACTACATAGTTTAGTCAGTATATTTCATACTGCTCGAACATTTATTACCTCGTATCAGAAGTGATGACATTATTACACTAACCTCCAATCGCAATTAAACGATCTCCTTTTTGCAGGTCAGCCTGGGCAGCAGGGGAGTTAGGAGTCACAGTCTCAATGCTTACATGCACCACATCTCCTTCAGTTGCTGGAACGTGCCGAAATGTCATTCCAACGCTACCATTGGGACCTTTAATGACTTCCGTCTAGAAAACACAAAACGGGCAGAAATTATTGTTAGTACAATAATTATTGGTTCTTCCTAAATTAGCTGAGGAGCTGAGCATGAATTATAAATCAAACGTTAACAAGTGTATGAGCAGGAGCTTCAAAATTATAAAGTCAAGCAAGTAATATTAAAATGCGACACTTATTTACGGCATTTGACAAAACACCCTTATGTCTTTTATATAAGTGTGCAATTGGTGGTTAAGGGCTTTAACACCAACACCTTAACCACTGTGCTATCACTTCCATATTTTCAGATATATCCTAACTCAAGTCAACTCATCTTCATCTATCAAAATATGGACAATAGTGAACTTTCACTAAAACACTCAGTTCATAACTAGTATCTGTGTCCGCAACTAAGAAAGCCAGAGGCGTCAGCGGCAAGGAACCAGAACTCAATCGGTGACAAAATAGAGAAAATTTTTCGGGGAAAAATCAGGGTCATTTGGGAGGACAGTTGTCCTCTGTCCAGACGAATCAGTAGGTTGTTCCATTTTGCATCAAAGTTGTGCAGAGAAATTAGCTGGTTCCCGTGGTTCTTGTCTGCATGGTCGCCTAGGAGACATGGACTTCACTGGAGATTTGTCTCTGGTGCTCATTTAGTCGTCTCCGTGACAAGTGTCTAGACAACTGCTTAGAAAAATTTGTAAATCCAGGGTGACGCTGTTGCTGGTTGTCCAGTTGTTATTCTATTGTATAATCATCATAATGATGATGACCTGCTGTTTTATGATGTTTTGCCCTGACCCATCTTTTAAATAAAAAGTAATTGTGAACTAAATAACAAACTAATAATGGAAGTTTCTTTCTGCTTGCTGCTTGAGTACAACATGACAGTTTTTGTTTTAAGACATCACAGCAGACCTACATGACCGCCCCAGTTGTTACAAAAACCCACAAGCGGGTGGACAAGTTTCTTTCTTTCAAACAGCAAATACTGAATAATAACTAAGTGGGAGGATCCAGTGTGAAAGGCACTCGCCACTCAAAGTGAAGCAGTCTCTTCGCATACTGCTTACTAAACCTCTCATGGCAATAAAACAATAAAGGCAGGAGTTACCGAACGGAGCTCTACAATTACAGCAAATCCTTCTGTGTGGGCTTTAGGCACTGTGCTTGTCAGAGAGCCCATGATGCACCTGCAGATGTTTCTAATAGCTTGCTATGAGTTGTAGAAGTCCCACATACTGTAAATTAATGCCAAGCATAATAAAAAAATAAAAAAAAACTGGTGGAAAAAGCAGGTGTGGACACTTTAGAAGAGATATGGCGGGAAAAAGCCTCCAAGTTGTGCCAAGTGTTACATTTGTCTATGAAAAAAAAAAATTTCTATCATAAAGGCTTACCTTTATGGTCATATTTCAATGATTCATTTGTCTTTTACTTTCCCTGCATGGTTCTTTGTCTGCTGAGGAGTGTAAAAAAAAAGTGGTGGCCTGCTTGAGATGGATGACTGTAATTTTGTTGCTGTCATTTGTTATAATCTTGAGAAGGGCACTTATCGCGTTAAACAGGGAATTGAAAAACCAGGCAATATATGCACGCTGACAAGCAGCGAGAAGAATGACCAGACCCTGATAAATAAATGAAGGATCCTTCCTAAATCTCAGACATTCCAAACCCGGCAAATGCAAAATCTAGTGACATGTAAAGTATTCAATATATTTAAGCAATGGGATATTAGTTACATTAAGATAATGCCTCTAAATAGTATTCAGTACTGCTGTACATACAGTACACCTAAAAAAACCCTCATGGTGGTCAGATGTTTTAGTGAAGCTCACGTAAAGACGTTCAGACAAAGACGTATCCAACTGATAAATTTCATTAGGAAACCAAAAACATTTACAAAAGGTCCACCTGTTTTCCAATAGGTCTATCTAACATTTAGCTGAATTTTAATTGTTACTACATTGTAATGACTATATAGAAAATATATAACTATAAAAAAGCCTAAAATCGCCTGTCAGATGATCTGAAAGCTGAAACTTTACAGCTGTAATCCATGCAGCACTTTAATCAGAGACCAGTCTACAGACCTGTCTACAGTAAATTATATTCAATTTAAATCATTCAGGTTTGGTTTGAGCTTTAATTCACAACAATTTAGTCCACAGTTGGTCAATCTGACCATTCAAGCAGTCGTCTGCCAATTAGAAATGAAAAATCCATGGTCCACTTATAGATTCAAATCCTTCCGAATCACTCACTGTACTGATTCTAATCTGACGAGTCATTTGAGTTGCTTGAGTCAGTAAGTATTCTGACTGATTTTACCATGCTGTTCCACTGGGGGGCACTTAACAAATCCTCAGAATCTACCAAAACTTTCTTTGGACTCATGAATCTCCCCCACACACACTTCCTCAGCTCTAGCTATTTTTTTTTTTTATGCGGTGCAAGTCAGATGGATCTGCTGAATCCCACGGTTCAGACTTCTCATATGAATCAGTACCAGTGATTTTGAGTCTCTTATGTTACTGCCAATGCAGGAAGCTTGGAGTTAGCTATTTGTACTAGCTAACAATTATTTAGACCAACTGTATGGTGTAATTTTCAGTATTTATCTGTGTTGTATTTATCTATATTGTTATTAGCAACAAGATAACTTGGGACTCAACTGATTTGAGTAAAGAAGAGAAAGATTCATGACTCTGAGTCATAAAAAGGTTCAAGCTATTTATAAATCCAGATTTTCTTATCGAGTTTTCAAGGGCTGAGGACAATAGATTCATCTTAATGTCTTTCTAGATGTAGACAGGAGAACACGGCTATTAAATCTTTCTTTGTCACAAACCTTTAGAATGTTTGCTAAAAAATTAACATACAGAATGAAAGTATTAAAAATGTGATGCACATTACAAGCCAAAGAGAATCCCAAAAATGTGGAAAAACTGAATAAAAAACAAACTTTATTATTATTATAACTATTTTTATTATTATTTGCTGAAACACAATCTATTCAGATCAAGAAAGGGAAGAGTGATTTGACAAATATTTTCTGACAGAAGAACAACGTGGAGACACTAAGCAGCAATTATGGACATTTTGGGAGACTGAGCAGCTACAGGATAATCACAAAACTGAACTGTGGACTCTGTGTGTGTGTGTGTGTGTGTGTGTTTAGTGCAGGTAAACGGATGTTGACATTGTTTTTCTGGCTGGTTCATGATGACGTGAGCTGTGTGTCAATTTACACCTCCCTTCACCACAAAACGCCTCAAACACACAAACATGCACACACACACTCACACACAGAGCACAAATTAATATATCAATAGGAACATTTAGAGTATTGACAGACACACAGCTTGGTCAATTCTTTATCCTAAAGCAATTTTTTCAGTTATTTACCTTTTACATTGACAACAGAATATTTTGGGGCCAGCATTGGAAGCTTGGTGGTCCTGGGAATTAAACTTACACGCTTCTGATTACCATTAATCTACTACTATAGTCTTTATGTTAATGTCTCCTGCTACCTCTCTTTTTTTTTTTTAAATGATATCGCAGAGATAGGTTTCTTCTTCAAAATTTGTGTTTGGTTATACTTGCTTTTGACGTGACTAAAAATTTGTAGTGCTTATTTGCGTTGCCACTCAAGAGTTAGAAGTTCTACATGGCTCGCTGCTGCAAGTGCCTCAGGCTCATCAAGATTACGGTCTGGAAAAGATGGGACGTCTTTAAAATTTGAATAAAATAAATAAAATGGGGAAGTGGTGGCTCACGGTTAAGGTGTTGGACTGTCAACCTGAAGATTGTGGGTTTAATTCCCAGTTTCACCAAGCCACCACTGCTGGGCCCCTGAGTAAGGCCCTTCACCCCCAATTGCTCAGTTTTATAAATGAGATAAATGTAAGTCGCTCTGGATAAGAGCGTCTGCCAAATGCTGTAAATGTAAAAGATTTACAAATGACGACGTCTATCTCAGGGAAGACCTTGTGTATTTCAGCAAGAAAGTGCAAAACCACATACTGCAGCCGTCTATTTTGAGACCTGTAGCAGTGCCAGGTATTTTCATCCACTTGACCGAAAACTTTGACTAAACATTAATATTTGAAATATTACATCGCTTAACCTTAAAAAAAACTTCACCCATGGTGCATGCTTTTATGGTATAACACTGCCCTTAGGATGAATGCAAGAGCATCAATCGTCTCTGTGCACTCAGACAGACAGGATGAGTGAGGAGAAAATTCCCTCCGGAGAGCCTACACAAGCTATCCGTGATCAACCATCCGTTCTTGCCATCATACACACCATGATGCACACTCATGGAAGCTCCAAGCCTATGAACATACGATACAAACGTCACGGAATGTGTTGCAGCCAGCGCCGGTACCAGCTGTGTGCACTGGGGCGGACATGTGAGGTTGGTTTTTTGAGTAAAGCCTACGCACTCTGCTTTGCACGGTGACAGACAGCCATTGAAGCTATTGTATGAGGACGGCGAGCCTCTTGTGTGTACACCTGTTGCTCTTTTCCACCCAATATCTCTCTTCTCGCTTACACAAAGAATAGCGTATGTGGGTGATAATCTCAATTGAGGGGAGAAAAATACACACAAACACATAAGGAAACAAACACACACGAATACCAAACCTGGTACAGTGATACTGTGTGCGATTAGATTCCTCCCATAAGACAGTTTAAATAAAGACAAAAAGGAGCCCCTGATCTGATAGACAAGTGTCAACATTACAGCATATCAGTCACTCGAATCAGCGTAAATGTGGAAATGAGCGTTAGATAACGAGCAACGAAGCTCCCGACCAACCAAATAGCAGTTTAAGGAAACAGTTAGAAAACTGCAAACCTTTATAAGTTTAGTCTAAAGACTAAAATATTTTAAAATAAATGAATTAAATAAAAAAAAAGAAGACTTAAGCTTTTTGGCCTGAATATTTTAAAAACTCATTTTAAAAGGACAAACCTGACATTCTGGTGATTTCTTGAGTTGAGTTTCAAGTAGAACCCTTTGCTTTGATACAGCTAAATACAGTGTGTGTAATAGAGTTAGATGGCAGATTAAGGAATAAAGAAAAAAAAAGGAAAAGAAAGAGAACATAAAAATTTTTTAAAAAGGGTGAATTTGTCTACTGCATCCATTGATTATTACGCCCCTTTTTACTTCCTTTTCCAGTCGGCACGTCTATCTTGGGCTGTTTTTCCGCGTTTAACCGTAAAGGCAGATATCAGATACAAAGTCAGTTTTTTTAACATTGGATATAAGTTTAAAAAATTGGGTATTAAAGATTAATTTAGTCTTTAAGTCCGGTGCTCTGGGTGGGCTATGATTGGTTAAATGATGAGTTTGCATCTGACTGACTAAAAAGTATGAGATATGAGCATTGGAAAAACGCTGTGTCAGGAAAGTCTCAAGAATACACACACACACATACACACACTTGTGATAAAATTTTAAACATCCAAAACTTTAACACAGTTGTATATATTTGTGTTTTGCGTTTGTCAAGCGTATTTTATAAATATATATATTCTTTTGTGCGTTTGAATTGGTTTTTGTGGTGAATTAGATTTTACGCATGTGAATCGGAATACACGTGTGCATCATATCATTTGCGTTAATTATTGAGACTAAACTCGCTTTATATTTTTTTTGCTAGCTAGTACGTGTAACTGTGAATATTTATTATATTTATACACAGCATTTTGGAGGGGAAAAATTTTAAGACTGACAAACTGGTCTCGGCACAGTGGGTTGTCATTGTCCGATTGGTTAAGTGTATGCAAACTGGGATTACCAATAATCTTGGATCATACCAAGTATCCACAATTCCCATCAAATCCCTGTATATTATCAGCGACTATAGTAATAAAACATAACTGATGCATTATAGACGATACAGTCAATAATCGTTTGTGATCGTTTAAAATTGATTCTATTCAGCTCATAAATTAGAAAAATAAATAGTTTCTTATTTCTTTTTTTATTTCAGAAGCTATATGATTAGTTTAGCAAGATAATAAAAGCGCTCTTTATGGCTTTTTAACCGCGATTCTGCTTTTCTCTTCTCTTGACCTCCAAATCTGCCAATTTAGTCCTTTATTTTCTGAGGTCTAAGCTAAAGAGACAAGCTAACACGTTTAAAATTGATTTCCGGAACACACACGCCTCGCTCACTTGTTGGGGCGTTTAGGAGAAACCACACTGACACACAGAAAGGAAAAAGCAGTGCACCAGCAGGCTTGTACTTTACCTCACAATGCAAGGAAACTGTGATGTGTTTTGTGTGAAAGTATTAATTATATTATAAAAACAGCTAATCAAAGAGTGCTGGGAAGACAGAAATGGAAAACAGCCAAACACACACACACCACAAATTCTTAAGGATGTAAAATATAATAAACAAAAAAACAAACTGAATTAGAAAACATTTATTATGATACTGAGGTTTATTTAATAAGGGTAAAGTAGACAAGATACAAGTACAATCTGAGGACAAGGGCTGGCCGATATGGCTAAAAAAAAAATCTAATAGCGATAATTTTTTTTCCCCATATTGATCGATAACGATATATATTTCGATATATACATTGGTAATGCTGTCGACTTTAAAAACAATGACTAAAGCCACAAAATTTATAGGATTCATTAATTACATTTTAAAGCATAGTTTAATAACCAAAACAGAATTAAACATTTGGTGTGAAAATTATAAACACAACACAACCTGTACTAAAATCCATATGTTTGGTATAATAAATATGTACTTTAATTTTGAAAACAGCATGTGACACCCAAGTCATGTACGGCGGCCATTTTGTTGTGTAGCGTTTGCCTCGTGTTAGAACAGACAGTCTTGACTTACATTTCAAGCTTCGGCTACATTTGTGAATGTTTATCGACATTTAAATGTGTCTGGACTTCATATTTCACTGAATTTGATTATTTGTATACAGCGTAACCATGTGATTTTTGTTGGAATTTTATGGATTAATGGCTTTGTGGGGTTTTTTTTTGCAGTTTTGTAAATGTATGTTTGGCTGTTGGTGGACTGTGTTTATTCCATTCCAAAATGATTTGCATCATTTAATCACATGAATTTCAACTTATAAAGATATGTAACATGTTTATTTTGTTTTCTTCCCAAATGCTGTACAACACAAAGATTTTACTTATAGAACACAGTGTCCCACCGGTGGGACGTTAACGGGTTTTAATCCATAGAGTAAAAATATCCAGAGTTTAACATCGTTATCGGAATCAAGTTTATTGTGATTAGATATAATATAGTTTATCAGGCCAGCCCTACTGAGGACTGTCCAGAAAATAAACAAGGCACACACCTGCGTAGACGCGCACACACACACATACGGCCAGGTTCACTGGATGAGGGTAGTAGGGCAGTGCAGACCAGCAAACGGCTCTCATGCTCTCAGTGCGCTGGACTTAATCTAATCATCCAGCACATGTCAAAGAGATTAGTGTTTGAGTATAGGGTAGCAGTCCCCCTAGGGCACGTACACACACACTTAAAAGACACATGCCCACAGACATCTGAACAAAAACACAAACACTATATATTTCATTCTTCAAGGAACAACTAGAGGGAAAAATTAAATAAAACAAATACAAAAATGTATTTTATGCAAATTTACTCTAACACAACTACTGATATTAGAGACTTTTTAGCCTTTGACACTTACAGCCATGTGATAAAATTAGGACACCCTTGTGTGTTTAACATATTTGGACATATGGACATTTAATCTTAATGTAAAGCAATACTGAAGGATTTAATTAATATATCTAAACAATTACAGAAGAGGAAGAGTTTTTTCAAAAAGAAAAGGAGGAATAAATTACGACATCCCAACATTTATTCCCAGTTAAAGTGGCTAAAATCACACAGGTGTATTAGATCAGGTTACACATGATTAGAACATTGTTTTTGAAGGAGGCCCTATTTAAACCTCAGACATTTAGCTCGGTGGGCACTTCATTGTTAGAGTGATCGTGAACACCATGGTGAGATCTGTCTGAGGAAGATTGTAGCAGCTTGAGAGTCTGGAAAGGGATTTAAAAAGATCGCGAAAGAATTTAAAATCAGCCATTTTACTGTCTGCAAAATAGTCTACAAGTGAAGGACATTCAAAACAACTGACAACATGCCCAGGTTTGGCCGTCCGAACAAGTTCATCCTGAGAACAGACCTCAAAATTCTAAAAAAAAGTCACCAAAAACCCTTAAATGTCATCACGGGATCTACTGCAGGACCTTATTACTGTTAATGTAACTATCTGCAATGTATGTATCTATCTACAATGTAGGTAGGTAGGTAGGTAGGTAGATAGATAGATAGATAGATAGATAGATAGACAGAGAAAGACAGCTGGATGGATGGATATATGCATGGATAGATAGATAGACAGATAGATAGACAGTTGGATGGATGGATATATGCATGGATATGCATAGATAGATAGATAGATAGATAGATAGATAGATAGATAGATAGAGAGAGAGAGAGAGAGAGAGAGAGAGAGAGAGAGAGAGAGATAGATAGATAGACAGAGAAAGACAGCTGGATGGATGGATATATGCATAGATAGATAGATTGACAGATAGATAGACAGTTGGGTGGATGGATATATGCATGGATATGCATAGATAGATAGATAGACAGGACAGACAGACAGACAGACAGACAGAACAGACAGATAGATAGATAGATAGATAGACAGAGAAAGACAGCTGGATGGATGGATATATGCATGGATAGATAGACAGATAGATAGACAGTTGGGTGGATGGATATATGCATGGATATGCATGGATATAGATAGATAGTAGATAGATAGATAGATAGATAGATAGATAGATAGATAGATAGATAGATAGATAGATAGATAGATAGATAGATAGATAGATAGATAGATAGTTGGATGGATGGATGGATATATGCATGGATATATGGATGCATAGATAGATCGATAGATAGACAGACAGAAAGACAGTTGGATGGATGGATATATGCATAGATAGATAGATAGATAGATAGATAGATAGATAGATAGATAGACAGTTGGATGGAACAGACAGACAGACAGACACATAGTTGGATGGATGGATATATGCATGGATATATGGATGCATAGATAGATCAATAGATAGATAGACAGAAAGACAGTTGGATGGATGGATAGATAGATAGATAGATAGATAGATAGATAGATAGATAGATAGATAGATAGATAGAATCAGAAAGAACAAACCTTTGCTCTCTACGAAAAAACACAAGAAGCAAATAACCAATTTACTAACCTGCAAAAAAAACTAGGTTTATTATCTTTGGCAGTTCGCTGGTCAGTATGATTTATAATACCATTACAAGCGTGCATGTAAACCCTATAACAGATATTTAATATGGGTAAATCAGATCAATGGTAGCTTAGACAGATACCCAGATTTCATCCTCTCCTGTAACTAAATAATACTTGAAGCTAGCCAGGGACAGGAAGTGAATATGCAGGAGCAGGAAGTGTCGTTTCAGGTGTCTGGTTCAAGTCAGACATGCCACATGGGTGTCGCAGCTGCCCGTGTTTAAATTAATCACAGACTCGTCTCCATCTTATTCTGCTCTTCACAAACTCGAGGGGTTATACGGCCATTGCTGAATGGACCTAAGCATCTAAATGGCCAAAAAGACATTTTCTAGATTTTTTTCCTCAAATGTCCATTCAGCAGCAGTTTTATTCCCGGAGATGAAGAGCCACACATTTAATCTCGGAACCAATTTGAAAGCAAGAACGCAGGTGTCATTGGCCACTATATGCATTTTTAATGCTTTGCTTTGTGTCGGGACAGAACGCTTTTCATGGCACGTCATACAAAGAGAGGGGTTGTTATGGAGACAAGGGATTAAAAAAAAAAAAAATACCCCTCTCATTAATGTTTGGAGGTTGGAGAGCTCCTTCAGCCACCGATCTGTTTTTAGCACCTTTATTGTTGCTTGCAGGGCAACACAGAGTCGCAGATTCATCTGCATACTGCCGGTGAAGCAAACGAGGGTAAGAGAAGAGAAAGAGAAGGTAAGAGAAGGATGAGGACAAGGAGGAGGAGGAAAAAGGGGGGAAATAAAAACAGAAGTGTAGGAGGAATATTAGAGCTCCTGCTATCAGCACTCCCGAGCACTTTTTTGCGAAAAGGACAGGAGAATGATGTTCAGATGTTCCTTATCGTGCTGACATTTAGTTTGTCCATTTTAGGGCATCTTAAGCTTCTTCCGCCCCCCCGCCCGAGTTATTTAAAATCAGGTCTGTACCTTTCCAACGAGAGAGAGAGAGAGAGAGAGAGAGAGAGAGAGAGAGAGACGAATCTCAGCCGCAGTCTCTAATCAACAGGTGACATTTAGCTTTAGAAAATGTTTGAGACAAACAAAAAGCCCTTTAAGAAAATTGAGTGTTACTCAACAGTACAATAAAAATATATGTTAAATTTAGAGCTGGGTGCAGAACAGGGAACATTCAGCAACCCTTTATACAGCGGTGCCTTAATTACGAGTTCAATTCGTTCCCTGACGGAGCTCGTAACTCAAATTACTCATATGTCAAATCCATTTTCAATGTAAATATTTTTTCGAACCAAAGTACAAAAATAGGGTTAAAACAGAATTTAAGAAAGTCAAATTAAACAACAGGATTTGTCCCCGTGTAGAAATTCTGGGGCAACTGGGGCACTGACAATTAACACACACGGCACTGTAAAAAAAACATGCTTATTCCGCCTGAAAACCACTGACTCGTTTCCACATCTGGAGATTTAGTCTTAATCAGGACTGACTGTTTAGTTAAAAGCATTTGGGGACAAACCTTTTGTTATCCCCATTTACATTTCTGGTATTTGGCAGACGCCCTGATCCAGAGCGACATGCAGGTTGTAACACTCAATATATTTGTACATCACAAGTCGAATGGCATCTACACTAACATATGTCTGTTCTTTGTTATTCCGAGCTCACCGTCGCCGCCATCACTTGGAGACAACAAGGCAGTTTTTCAGTGATCTCGTCTTCTAGACCTGCCTTCTGGACAAGACCATAGAACTTTTGCTGCAGTATGGGGTAACCTACTGGTTTATCTGTTCAGAGGAGAACTGACACCTTGAGAGGAATCAGACTCAAAAGGGAACCCATTCTTATTTGGGTGACTCTTTACAACATTATCAGTAATTCCACAAAATGTTTACTGTTAAACAAGCTTGTTAAGGGGGGAAAAGAAGACCCAATCTGTGACCTCTGGCAAAAAACTGAAAATTTTACTCTCCATCCAGCCCTACCATCATCACGCCAATCACAACCAAAAGAGCTCAATCAGAGCTTCAGCTGCTTCCTGTCCTCCTTTGGCCTCCCCATCTTTCTCTCCATCCCAGCAGCAGATCTAATGCCCCCCCCTTTGCTACCACTCATGCAAGAAGCAATAAAGTGCATAAAAATGAGATTTAGCCTTGGCACACTTCAGCCTGGATCAAACAATAAGAGGGCAGAGAGAGACCAGCTGCCTGTCGGAGAAATCGGCCATAAACAGCAATCAAGCTAAAAATACAGGCTGCTCGTCGTGCTCGCCGAGACGCGGTTACACCAGTTTCATTGCCCGACATGTCTTGTAAAGACAAAAGATTTCGACAGTAACTGGATAAATAACATGTGTACCAATTCTTGAAACAATCTGACTGCGAGGTAAAATAGATCTAAGGAAATAAATTTAATGTAAAAGGTAGACAAATTATTCATCTGTGTTTAGCATTATTAACTAGATCACTTATCAATCACAGAATCAATAAATTAATGGATCACACTCGGATTCCAGTGTCCTGACATGTAGTTTCACATACTCAGAGTGACAGCAGAATATCGAGGAAGTCATAACGCAGTGGTTAAGGTGTTAGACTGCTAATTGGAAGATCAGCACCACCAAGCTGCCACTGCTGGGCCCCTGTGTAAGGCCCTTAACCCCTAATTGCTCAGTTGTATAAAAGAGATGGATGGAAGGATGGTTGTTGTTTTAATTTAGTGTATGGAGGAAATAAATGTTTCTTGACTTAAGACTAAATTTTACTGTGAGTAGTGTGAGTATTTCAATTATAACCTGTTATAAGCTTTACTGACCCATAAACAAAGAATATTTTAGCTTATAAATTTCGTCCATGTCGTTCTGATTAAAAAAAAAAAAGGCCAGAATTAATATTGGGTTCTTTAAACAAAATACAGATGTGTGTGTGTGTGTGTGTGTGTGTTTTCCTGGCAATGCTTAAGCAGGTTTTTCTTTCCAGTATACAGGTAGGGTTATGTATACGGATGTGTGTGTGTTTCCAGCCTTGATTAGGTTGGTGTGTGTGTGTGTGTGTTACGTCAGGAGTGATGTTAACCGAGCTAGAGGTTTTAGATGAATGGATCCATCTTTAGCCACTCAGACGTATATAAAGCTCACTCAGGTGGACATTTACCCTGTAGGGCTGTGGCTGTAGCTTCGGCTTCTTCGCTCTGTAACCAAAACACGGCATCTGTTACACGTAGCGCTGATTTGATAAGCTAAAGTAGGAAAACCACACGGAAAAAAATGAGGGTTTTTTTTTTTGTTTTTTTTTTTTTATCCAAGTTTGGTTTCTGTAGCTTTTTGCCAAATTTTGAGAAGGCTGGACTATCATTTGCGCTAAGGTACTTAAATAAGAGGTACATATTGATTCAATATGCAATTAATTAATGTAAATAAAAATAATTTTGATTTAAAATAAAATGATATCAATCACATGACAATTTTATGTGTAGTTTAGTAAAACTACCCGGTTCGGCTTTGTTTACACGCCGACGTATTCAAGTGTCATGTCATCATCTTCAGAGATAAGAAATCTGAATACACTTGGATCCGATTCCTCCCAAATCCTTAACTGATCAGACTCAAGTCTCACGAGTGCTTGAGTCAGTAAAGATTCTGACTGTTTGCCATGGTGCTCCACTAGAGGGCACTCAACAAATCTTCAGAATCCACCAAATGTGTAGACATACGAATCTTGCACAACACACACACACACACACACACACACACACTGACTTTCTCAGATCCGTCTATTTTTCTATCTGCTACGAATTTGACTGATCTTCTGAATCCCAGCGTTTAGATGAATCGGTATACGGGATACTGACTGTTCCATAAACAGCTACTTGTTCCCATCGTTACTAGCTAACAACTAATTCGACAAAGTGAATGGTTTGCATTTTATCCATGCTTGGATACTCAAATGATCTGAGTAAATGAAAAACACGATTCAGGAAACGAGAGTCATATGAAGGATCAGGTTATTTAACCCTGATGAACCCCTTAATTACAATCTTGCGCTACAGCGCCACACTGGTTAAACTATGCAATTACAGGCACTTACATTTTGACAAATCATATCAAATGACTATTCAACAAAAAAATATTGAAACTATTTGTCAGCTTTATCGAGAATGTTGATAACTTATCGTTTGATCCAGACAGAAACAGATAGAGAGAGAGAGAGAGAGAGAGAGAGAGAAAGAGAAAGCGAGACAGACAAACAGGCAGACAGAGAAAGAGAGACAGAAAAAGAGAGACAGACAGAGAAAGAGAGAAAGAGACAGAGAAAAGAATAGAGAGAGTGACAGACAGACAGACAGAGAAAGAGACAAAGAGAGAGAGAGAGAGAAGAGATGCGAGAGAGAGAGAGAGAGACAGACAGAAAGAGAAAGAGACAAAGAGAGAGAGAGAGAGAGAGAGAAAGAGAAAGAGAAAAAGAAACAAACAGAGAGAGCGAGAGAGAGACAGAGAAATAGACAGAGAGAGAGAGACAGACAGATAGACAGACAGAGAAAGAGAGAGAGAAAAGAGAGAGAGAGAGAGAGAGAGAGAGAGAGAGAGAGAGAGACAGATAAACAGACAGGACAGGAAAGAGGAGAGACGAAACAGACAGACAGAGAGACAGAAAAAAGAGAGAGACAGACAGAGACAGAGAAAAAGAACAGAGAAACAGAGAGAGAGACAGAGAAAAATAGACAAAAGAGAAAACAGAAAGAGACCAGAGACAGAGAGACAGAGAGAGAGAGAGAGAGAGAGAGAGAGAGAGAGAGAGAGAGAGAGAGACAGACAGATAGACAAACAGAGAAAGAGAGACAGAAAAAGAGAGACAGACAGAAAGGCAGACAGACAGACAGAGAGAGAGAGGAGCGAGAGAGAGAAAGCGACAGACAGACAGATGAACAGAGACTTAAAGAGAGAGAGATGAACAGACAGACAGAAAAATAGAGGACAGACAGACAGAGACAGAAGAGAGAGAGAGAGAGAGAGAGACCAGAGAGAAAGAGAGCAGAGAGAGAGAGACAGAGACAGAGAGGATGAGAGAGAGAGAGAGAGAGAGAGAGAGAGACAGAGAAGAGAAGCGAGAGAGAGAAGAGAGAGAGAGAGAGGAGAGAGAGAGAGAGAGAGAGAGAGAAAGAGAGAGAGGTGTTAAGGCTCTACAATTCTGCCTGAATGACTAAAAAAAATATGCATTTCTTACAATCACATTCAAAGATTTTTCCATTTTGCGCTGTTGCTAAAGGAGAACCCGATCTGGAAATCAGCTAACACGAGTAACATGGACATCATGTGTCCCATCATGCACCCCGGCAGCTGTTAAATCAGCGCTAAGAGATCAGGAGCAGGAATCAATACTCACAAAACACACATCCTGCAGACAGACAAATTGCCTCCAAGCTAAAGTGTAAAGACCTCTTAAACAGACACACACCTTCCCACCTCAAGTATATTTTCTAATCAAAGGAGGAGGGGGGGGGGGTTATTTAATGAGTCGTGTGTGTGTGTGTGTGTGTGTGTGTGTGTGTGTGTGTTTTGGGCGTCATTCAACAGTACTTAATGTCCCGGCTGCCACCAAACATTAAAGGTGAAGAGATCATGAGCACAGAGCTGGATTCACACGCATGGACCAGAATGTTCTACTGGGTTCTCATCAGACAGTGTGGGAAAGAGAGAGAGTGGGAAAGAGAGAGGGAAAGAGAGAATGAGAGAGTGAGTGAGAAAGAAAGAAGAAAAAGAAAGAGAGAGAGAGAGAGAGCATGCCAGACACAGCACACGAGAGACAGAGAGCGAGAGAGAGAGAGAGAGAGAGAGAGAGAGAGAGAGAGAGAGAGAGAGAGTCAGCGAGACAGACAGAGAGAGAGACAGAGAGAAAGAGAGAGAGACAGAGAGAGAGACACACACACACCGCACACGTTCAGTTCATGTGAATGTTTTTGACTCAATTTTCACAAATTTGTTAATAAAAATTAATGAGTTATAAAAGTAAACAAAAAAACACAAACTCACAGTTCCAACAGTCTCCATTAGAACCCACTTACACAAACACAAACACACACACACACACACAGTAAATAACAATACATATATCTAATACATTTATTTAAGGTTTATCGTTTATTTATTTGTTTAATTATTTATACATTATTACAGAGCCTCAGATAAATACATTCAGATTAGATTTATATTCTTCATTTATATATAATAAATCAAATAATTTTATCTATTTATTTATTATTTATAATGTAATAAAAAATGGCAATAGTGTCCACCAGACACATTATGGTCATCCTGGATTGTTATTATTATTCAGACATTAAAAGAAAGCAACTATTTAAAAAAAACAACAATTTTATCTTAAAAATAAAAGACACACTCACTCACACACTCACACACTCACTCCACACTCACTCACACACTCCCACACACTCACTCACACACTCACTCAAGCTCCACTCCTCACCTCACTCATCACTCACCACTCATCACCCAACTCACACACACACTCACAACTCCCAACACACTTCACACACACACTCACACCACACACTCCACACACACCACTCACAAACACCCACTCAAACACATCTACACACACTCACACTCACACACCACCCTCCCACCACACTCACCCCCCACCCCCCTCCCCCCCCCCCCCCATCCCCAATCCCCCTCACACACACTCCTCACACCCCATCCCCCCTCCCCCCCCCCCCTCACTCACATCCATACCGCCTCTCACCAAACACAATCACTCACCCCCCCCTCACACCCCTCCCCCCCCCTCCCCCCCCCACTCACACAACTCACTCACACACACAACTCACTCTCACTCACACTCACACACACACTCACTCACACAACACTCACTCACACCCAACACCTCCCACACCCACTCACCACACACCCCACACTCACACACACCACACTCACACACTCCACCACTCACTCCACCCACTCACTCATCCCACTCCCCCTCAACTCCTCACCAACCTCATCACACACACACTCACACACTCATCACCCCCACAACCACACCTCATCACACCTCACACACACACTCACACACCCACCACATCACACACTCACTCACACACTCCTCACACACTCACACACACTCCTCACACACCACTCACACACTCACTACACACTCACTCACACACACACTCACTCACACACTCACTCACACACTCCTCACACACTCACTCACTCACCCAACACCACCACTCACCCACCTCACACACACACTAACACACACACACACACACACACACCACCACACACCTCACACTCACACCCTCACACACTCACCCACACTCACACACACCACCACACCACCACACACTCACACATCACTCACCCACACCTCCCCACTCACACACACCCTCCCCCCCCCCTCCCACCACCCTCACACACACATCTCTCCCACCTCACACTCCCCACACACTTCACCTCACTCACACCACACCTCACTCTACCCCACACACTCACTCACCCTCCTCTCAACACACTCACTCCATTCACTCACCCACACTCACCCCACCCCACTCACCCCCCCACTCACACCCCCACACACCACTCACCCCCACTCACCACCCACACCTACACCCACACCCTCCCCCACCACTCACCACACTCACACCCACTCACACACACCTCACACACACCTCCACACACTCACACGACACACACACCCACACCTACACTCAACACACACTCACACACTCACCACCTCCCCACACCCACACACCACACTCACCACACACTCACACCACACTCCACAACCCACCCACTCAACATCACACCTCACACACACACCACACACACACACTCACTCTCACACACACACACTCTCACACACTCACTCACACACACTCACACACACTCACACACTCTCCACACACACACACTCACACACACACTCACACACACACTCACTCACACACTCACACACACACTCACACACACACACACAACACTCACACACCGCACACACAACACACAAACACACTCACACACACCACACACACACAACACACACACTCCACACTCACACACACACACTCACACACACTCTCACACACACACACCACACTCTCACACACACACTCACACTCTCACACAACTCACTCACACACACACACACACTCTCACACACAACACACACACACTCTCACACACACTCTCACACACACTCTCACACACTCTCACACACACACACACTCTCACACACACACACACTCTCACACACACTCACTCACACACTCACTCACACACACACACACACACACACACACACACTCTCACACACACACTCACACACACACTCACTCACACACACACACACACACTCACACTGCAGAATTGAATAGACTACTGGCAACTGACAGCATCAGTCACTCATTAGAGCAGCTGTGTAAATACATCCTTTAAGTGTGTGTGTGTGTGTGTGTGTGTGCGCGTCATGGTAACCCCCGCCTTCAGTAGTAACAAGAACTAATTTTAAAACAATGAATTACAGAGCTAGAATCCATGCGTGTCTAGTTGTATCCGATGCTAATAGTACAATGTGTTAAGAGGAGGCATCATGTGTGTGGGTGTGTGTGTGTGTGTGTGTGTGTGTGTGTTACAAAAAAGAGGGCCTTATAATATTCTTATAATAAATACTGTGTACCAAAAGATAACGCTGTAATTAAAAGTCTAAAATAAGAAAAGAGAAATGGATGGATGGATGGACGGATGGATGGATGGATGTGTGTGTGTTTTTCCAGATGGTTGATGATGTATGTCTGTGTTTAAGGTCCTGCTGAGGAGCTACGATTCCTCCACTTTATCGGTCTGTGTGCGTTTGTGCTCATTGTCCTTGTTATTACATGCAGAACACACACAAACACACAGCCGTAATATACACAAACCCATTGCGATTGTATTTAATTAAGCAGCAGGGATGTGTGTGTGTGT
This sequence comes from Bagarius yarrelli, assembly GCA_005784505.1. Lineage (NCBI taxonomy): Eukaryota > Metazoa > Chordata > Actinopteri > Siluriformes > Sisoridae > Bagarius > Bagarius yarrelli. The sequence continues at coordinate 589,178 of VCAZ01000117.1, read as the reverse complement.
AAGTGTGTGTGTGTGTGTGTGTGTTAACCTAAACATTGATGTTAAATATACAAACAGGTAATCATATCCAGGCGGATTTTAGAGATGTTGCTGCCCCCTGGTGGACATAAAAAGCTCAGCCTTACACACTCAACAAGCATCAAGAACAGAAACTTGAATGGTAAAGAAATAAATTAAATTTAAAAAATATATATATTAAAAAAGAGATTTTTTATTTAGAATGTATTTAAATAATCTTAAATTAATGGTAGGGCTTCAAACTTTACATCATTAAAGTGATGTTTAAAATGTGGGGTATCGTTTGGTTTGTTTTTTTACAGTAACACAGGTGAGGAAATGGGGCCTGTAACGATATTTCAAACATAAAAAAGGAGAACAGAGAAAAATAAAATAGCAGATATCATTAAAAAGATTTTATAAAGATATTATTTGGGGGCATTTTTTTGCCTTTATTGATTTGACAAAGGAATGAAATGGAGAAGATAGAGAGAGAGAGATAAAGAGAATAGAAGAGAAAAGGTTATATAGAGAAAAGAATCTAGAAGAGAAATAGAGATAGATAGATAGATAGATAGATAGATAGATAGATAGATAGATAGATAGATAGATAGATAGATAGATAGATAGATAAAGAGTTAGAGAGATAGAGGAATGGCTAGAGATAGAGAGATAGAAAGAGAAGAAATAGAGGCGAGTAGATAGATAGATAGGATAGATAGATAAGAGAGAGATAGAGAGATAGATAGAGATAGAATGAGAGATAGATAGATAGCTATAGCTAGAAGAGAAATAGAGAGATAATAGACATAGACAGACAGACAGACAGACGACAGGACAGACAGACAGACAGTTAGATTGAGATAGATAGAGAGATAAAGAGTTAGAGAGATAGAGGAATGGCTAGAGATAGGTAGATAGATAGAGAAATAGAGATAGATAGATAGATAGATAGAGATAGATAGATAGATAGATAGATAGATAGATAGACAGACAGATATAATTTTTTTCTTTTAACTTAATCATGTTTCCTTAAACGCTTTATTAGATTTGATGTTTTTCCCTTTTACACACAACAGTCCAAGGACATTTATCGTGTATTAAGGTGACAGAGGACATTTATCGTGCATTAGGGTGACAGAGGACATTTATCGTGCATTAGGGTGACAGAGGACATTTATCGTGTATTAAGGTGACAGAGGACATTTATCGTGCATTAGGGTGACAGAGGACATTTATCGTGCATTAGGGTGACAGAGGACATTTATCGTGTATTTAGGTGTCGGAATACTTTATTGTGTAACACAGCTACACTTTAGAATGTTTAGCTTTAGCCATTTGAATTGAAAGAGTGTTTATCTTCGCTAATTAACGGACGGCTACCGGATGTCCTCAGAGCAAGTGTATTTTTCTTGTCCGGCGCCGGTGATTATTATAGTGTCCTATTAAGAGAAACAGAGGACAAATATTTTAATCTATCGTTTAAGTGGCACCAAAATCATGAATACCGTTTACATACCAGCAGCGGTTTTCGCTACCCAAAACTAATGAGACATTTACAGCATTCGGCAGACGCCCTTATTACATTTATCTTACTTACAGCTGAGGCTAAGCAATAAGGGGTTAAGGGCCTTACTCAGGGGCCAACAGTAGTTGCTTGAATTGACGGTGCTGGGAATCGAACCCTGGTCTTTCAGGTACCAGTCCAACACCTTAACCACTAAGCCACCACTTTTCAGACATCCTTAAAGGAACAATCTATAACTGCAGACCAGTATCTCAAATAACTCAAACTGAACTGTAATTGGTTGTATTACATGTCAATCAGATGCCCTTTTTGGCCAATAAAAAACTGTGATGGATGTCAGAGCCTCTACTGTCAGTCTGCAGCTCTGGATATGTAAAAAGGTGGAGATTCCTGCCAATGTAACCACAACCACAGTATCAGCCACGGGCTTCAGTCTGGTACCTGGTCTGAGGAAATATCTGGGGACCCGACACTCAAATATGGGTTTATTAATTACATCACGACATGAATAATTTTGTCAATTGATTGTGTAATTTACAAAAGAGCAACGGAAGCAGATGCAGTTATAGTTAATGAATGATTAATAACAGGATACGGCACACACACAGCTTATTATTATTATTATTATTATTATTATTATTATTATTATTATAGCACCGCAAACAAACACTGCAAAACTAACAAAAACCATTAAATCTAACACTAATTCTCAAAGACATGCTGAGAGAAAGAGAGAGAGACAGAGAGAGACAGAGAGAGAGAGAGAGAGAGAGAGAGAGAGAGAGAGAGAGTGAGACAGAAAGTGCGAGACAGAGAGAGCAAGAAAGAGGGAGTGAGAAAGAGAGAAAGACAGACAGAGAAAGATAGAGGGAAAGTGAAACAGAGAAAGACCAGAGAGAGAGAGAGAGCGAGACAGAGACAGCGAAAAGTGAGAGAGAGACAGAGAAAGAGAGACAGACAGTAAAACAAAGAGAGACAGACAGAGACGGAGAGAGCAAGAAAGAGAGAGTGAGAAAAAGAGAGCGCGAGAAAGAGAGAGAGAGAGACAGAGAGAGAAATAGAGCGAGAGACAGAGACAGACAGACAGAATGAAGTGGAATACAAGGTGAAAGCAAGTAAGAGAATGTTAATTCCTGTAAATTGCAGTGATTAGAGATCAGCAGCAGTTTTGCAATCACTCGTTCAGCTGGAAAAGGTCACTGAAAGAAAAACGTGTTAAATTATTGACTCGCTCTTTGGCAGCAAACATCCGAGTTGTAGTTGTAAATCAGACTTTAGACGGGTACAAACCTTAAAAACCTGTTCTGTCTCAGCTTTAATGGAGTAACGTATAGAGAGGCCATTACAGCAATCAGCACCACACGCCATCCTTTCCATGTTAATAAACATCACAGAATGATGCAGCTGGAATATTCCAATCATTCCAAATACACGCAGGTGTGTGTAATTCCAACCCTAAAATCACACATACCACCTTCCATCCTAACCCAAAGCAAATCCTGTGAAAGTCTGATCACAGTTCTGTTGTTGCAAGCGGCTGACTGTGATATCGGTAACCTACTAAGCAACAGCAAATAAATCAAGGCAACCAATCACTATTGAGACCAGCTATGATGTATGGTTTAGAGACAGTGGTGAGACCAGCTATGATGTATGGTTTAGAGACAGTGGTGAGAGCAGCTATGATGTATGGTTTAGAGACAGTGGTGAGACCAGCTATGATGTATGGTTTAGAGACAGTGGTGAGACCAGCTATGATGTATGGTTTAGAGACAGTGGTGAGTGGTGAGACCAGCTATGATGTATGGTTTAGAGACAGTGGTGAGACCAGCTATGATGTATGGTTAAGAGACAGTGGTGAGACAGCTATGATGTATGGGTTAGAGACAGTGGTGAGAGCAGCTATGATGTATGGTTTAGAGACAGTGGTGAGACCAGCTATGATGTATGGTATGATTAGACAGTTGAGAGCTATGATGGTATGGTTTAGAGACAGTGGTGAGACAGCTATGATGTACGGTTTAGAGGACAGTGGTGAGACAGTTATGATGTACGGTGTATGGACAGTGGTGAGAGCAGCTATGATGTATGGTTTAGAGACAGTGGTGAGAGCAGCTATGATGTATGGTTTAGAGACAGTGGTGAGAGCAGCTATGATGTATGGTTTAGAGACAGTGGTGAGAGCAGCTATGATGTATGGTTTAGAGACAGTGGCGCTGGGGAAGAGACAGGTAGCAGAGCTGAAAATGTTGAAGTTTTCTTTGCAATTGACGAGGTTGGACAGGATTAGGAGGAGTTCTTCCGGGGGACGGCTCATGTTTAGATGTTTTGGAAAGAAAGTCAGGGAGTCCAGATTGAGGTGGTTTGGACATGTACAGAGGAGGGATAGTGAATATATCGGTAGGAGGATGTTAGAAATGAAGCTACCAGGCAGAAGGTAAAGAGGAAGATCAAAGAGGAGGTATGTGGATGCGATAAACGAGGACATGAAGTTAGTGGGTGTGAGTAAAGAGGATGTAGAGAATAGGGTTAGGTGGAGACAGATGATTCGCTGTGGGGACACCTAAACTGTTGATTAAAATAGCAATAGTATCTCTGTATAAATGTACACAGGCATAGTTAATTTTACAGCAGTCGGTTTGAGCAGGAAACTAAGTTGGCCTATATTATTACCGCCCCCTGCTGGTTGCTGCTATGTAATGACATCTAATAAGATTGTAGTCCAAACTGCACAATGTGTTTCTGATGATAAAAACCTTCAATCAAACTGCTATGATTGACAAAATCTTAAATGAATTATCAATAATCGATTGATTTTGCCCGTCTCTACCAGGTCATAGTACAATTTTAAAAAAATTAAGTCAGAGCCCTTCTCTAATCACATGGCAACGATAAAACACAGCTTATAATTAAAAGTTTATACATCTAGCAACATCAGGCAGGACGGCAGCATAAATAATTAAAAGTATGACAATAAAAAAAGGACATGGTGTTAAAAACGTTTTCACATCATTTGCTTGGCTTCCATTTTGAAATTATTTAAACTTTCATTTGCAACCGACCTTTGACCCAGAAAGTCACAAGCTGCTTCTTTTAAATGTTAACCAAGTTGGTAAGGGAAAAAAAGGAAATGACAAGAGAGTGTGTGTGTGTGTGTGTGTGTGTGCGCGCGCCTGTTTGTACATGTGTTACAAAAAGATGTCTTATTACATTTTTATAATAAATAATGTGGAACAAAAGATAGATAGATGAATGGATGCGTAGATGGATGGATGTGTGTGTGTGTATGTACATAGAAAGTAGGAAGTAAATTACATACCTTTTTAATAGAGCTACGAGGTTTTTCCCGCCATTCATGGCTGCTGATCTCGATAGTGCAGTGGACATACGTCTCCCGGTCGTACGAGCCCAAAATAAACAATCTACAGAGACAAAGTGAGAAGCAGAAAGTGATTAAACATCCAGGAAGCTATTAAAAGTCAATGTCTGAATTAATCAGGAGGGCAAATGTGTTAATAAATCACCCAAAAAAGCCCGAATGTGTGCACTTTAAAATCAATTCATTTATTTTATACACAATAAGAATATTTTACACGCATTTTAACAGTTGAAAAATCTGAAAATCTGCTCAGCTCTCAAAAATCAGCAGTTAAAGATTCACACATGGCGCCTGTAATTGTTATGTAAGCAATTGGCGCCCTCTAGTGGAAAAAAAACACTTAAATTAAAATCAGTTGATATATTAATAAGGAAGAGTGAAAATATATACACAGACAGAGAGACAGACAGACTGACTGAAAGAAATTTTAAAAAAAGACAGAGACAGAAACAGACAGCTAGACAGACAGACAAAGACTGATTAAAAGACAGACAGACACAGACAGAGACTGATAGAAAGACAAACAGACTGAAAAAAATAGACAAAGACAAACAGACAGAGAGACAGACAGACAAACAGGAAGACTTGAAGCACAAAGACAGCAAACTGTTAGATTTAGTGATCAATTGCGACACTATAGGGAAACGGGTACAGTGATGTCTAAAAGCAGTGTTGTCTCGTGTATCAGTCAAACGTTCTTCACTACGGAGACTAGAGACTAGATTATTTAAGGACGTCCTGTGATATAAACTGTAGCCACCAATGTAAAGAAAAAATAATCATCTTTATTTAAGACATTGACATGAGCTAATTTCCCTGCAACACCACGAGACTAAGAGGTTGTTCCTTACATGAGTCACGACACACTCCAACAAGCCACGTCATCACTGAGTCACTGAACTCTTCCTGGTTTTCTAGCCTTAGTCTAAACTTTATCATCTCCGTTCATCACTGATTACTCTTAGTCCCCTTAGAACCAGAGGTCCTAAAAACAGTTCCCGTTTGCCATAAGGATCAGATGATGTTCTGTACTGTAATATCCTACCCTGATGTTAACTCAGTCCCGATCTTGACCCAGAGTAACCCTTACACGTACCTGCTACATTCGACAAGTGTCACCCGGAGGCGTCCCTCCACAAACCGCTCGTCCTGGACGGAAAGTTCCGGCTCGGGCATCGGCTGCACTTGGAAAGGAAAGAAGGGTTTGTATCTGTAAAGCAAACAAAAGGAGGATCTGTTAGAAAGAGGTGGCATTTCTATCACATGGCATCCTTTGAATATTATTGCTAGCTATGATCTAGTCCATCTCCATCCTCCACAACCTGAAAGGGGACGAATATCCCACTTCTTAATATTCAGTTCTGGAATATTTATTTTACTATAATAAAATAATCTTATTATTTTATATATCTTTAAATAGAACATCTTCTGCATCGTCCCTTTTTTGTCCCTGTTCTAAGATTAACATTAGAGACATTCGTCTCGTGACACGTCAGCGCTTTCATACTGGCATAAATATATAATAAAACATAAGTAATGAACTTCATTAACACACTTTTCTTCCAAACACAGGGGGTTCCCAAACTACAGTGAACCCCCACCCCCCCGCAACCCCTATGTCTCTGAACAATACCTACAAAATCTCATATTATACTCAAATCATGTCGGTTATAGACAATAAAGTTTCGAATTCAAAATAAACTTCCTCTTAATTATTAATGTAGATGAATTATTTATTGGATTCTTCACTAACAGAACAATTCAGTCAACATAACATTCCATGGAGATGATCAGGTGATACCACATACCAACCAACAAAAAAGTCAAAAGAGACATGACCAAACGGTTGGAAAAGAGAAAAGTGGAGTTAGAGTAATTTAGCTAATAGTAGACAACAGGGGTGGGAACCTTTAGATAGTTTACGGTCCGATTCGATTCTGATTCCCAGAGTCACGACTCGATTCCCAAATTGATTCTTAAATGTACACTTTTTTCCAATTCTTCTGCTGTATAATTACAAAAGAATCAGAGTTTCTATCATCCATCTTTAAAAAGATGATTTGGTTTCATAAAAATTTTCTTCGATTAATCAGGTGTTCAGGATGAACTGAAGCTCTGAATAAAACATCAGAACATCTGATTATTATAACAATTATGAAGAACACTTAACTAACGCCATAAGGACACACTGTACCTCGACTCAAGCACCTGCAACGGCGTGCAAAACCCTGTGTTATCCACCACGGAGAACCGGCACAAATCCTTGCCAATAAAACCGCCACTGACTGACTAATTCACTTCATCTTTTTTTTTTTTAGAATCTGGTGGAAGCTTTGCAAAGTGTTTCCACACAGTCGATATTATATTTGATGTTGATTTCCAGCAGTGCTTATGTGCTTAAACTCTTTATTAACTTTAGACGTGCAATTTTGTATCAGCTGTAACAACATTCTGTGTGTGCGGGTAAATGCATTTTTCCCCCCGGGGCTTGCCGTAGTTGTCGTAGTTTGGTGAGAGCGCATGCGCACATGGTTGAGAGACAGAAGAAAAAGTTGTAAATACATGTCTGTATCTAATTTTATTAAATTTAAAAGTGTTTAGGCGAACCTGCGGCGAACGTTCGGTTTAGAATCGATTCTGGACTTTTGAGAATCGATTCAGGAATCGTTAGAGAAAGAATCGCGATGAATCAATAAATCGATTTTTTCACCCATTCCCATTTTTTTTATTGTATAATAAAGAAACATCTGTTTGTCTTATCTTTAAACTTTTAATATTCTATAAAACTCTTAAAAATAAATCATAAAATAATGAACTAATCTAACATTAGGTGGCAAAATAAATACATTTCTTATTTAAATACAAATAAATGAATAAAAGAAAAAAATAGCAGCTTTATGCGGTTTGGAAATCACATGTGCTCAAATCGCGACATAATTAATAGCACAGCCCAACTTAAAAACACAGTAGATATTGAGTGTGTGTGTGTGTGCATATGTGTGTGTGTGTGTGTGTGTGTGTGTGTGTGTGTGTGTGTGTGTGTGTGTGTGTGTGTGCGCCTCTTACACTACAGTGGCAAATCATCCGGAGCAACCTCTCTGTGTCTGCCATATGACACGGTTGCAATTTAAACCATCTGCAGGTGTTCCAGGGCAGGGCAGAAGAGCAATGGGGTAAGAAGGTAGAAGGGCAAAAGCATGAGTCTTGATTAAAGAGAGAGAGAGAGAGAGAGAGAGAGAGAGACAGAGGGAGAGAGAGAATGTAATTTGGGCAGCAGAGGGCTACGTGGATCAGTAGCTCTGTTCAGGGCACAGCAACTCGAGATACGTGAGATACGAGAGGGAGTCCAGGTTGGGCATATGGTTGCAGTGTGCGCTCATGCCCCCGTACACACACACACACACACACACACCTTATTAAAATATGCGTCTCTCCACACACACCTTATTAAAATACATGTCTCTCTGTGTCTCAGTGTCTCAGCGTGTCTCCACACACACAAACCTCATTAAAATACACATCTCTCAGTGTCTCTCCACACACACACACCTTAATAAAATACACGCCTCTCAGTGTGTCTCAGTGTGTCTCCACACACACAAACCTTGTTAAAATACACATCTCTCAGTGTCTCTTCACACACACACACCACACCACACACCTTATTAAAATACATGTCTCCCAGTTTCTGTCCACACACATACACAAACCTTATTAAAATACATGTCTCTCAGTGTTTGTGTCCCTCGGTGTCCCCTGACACACCCACACACAAACCTTATTAAAATACACTTCTCTCAGTGTCTCTGTCTCTCTCAGTGTCTCTCCAAACTGAAACTGTAAATGAAGTGTGTGTGTCTGTCTTCTTTTATGTATACACACACCCGAATGCAGGTTAGTTAAAAAAATCAGTGGTTTTCTTCGTATTATTGAAGACACACACACACACACACACACACACACACACACAGACACACAAGCCATAATATCAAATAAAAAAAAAATGAATATAAAATGACTAAAACTAAAATCACTGGTTTACTGCAAAAAATTGTTATAAATTGGATAATTATAAAACACACATTTGCTGAATGAGTCATAAACGGACCTGGAGTGTCTGATGTTGCCTGGAAACAATGTCCTTGGGTACTTGCTACAGTCTCCTTAAAAATCACAAGATCATTTTTTGAGAGAAAAGCAGACGAGTTAAATTCTAACACCCTTCTGGTTAGAGAAGCAGAGATCCAGACGACAGACTAAAGCCTCATGTCTGGAGCTTTGAAGGCCATGGGCCGGGCATTAGTGTTTCGGTCAGTGTCTATTATATATAAGCACATTATTTTGCACGTCTGCAGCTTTATATTAGCGCAGTCTGAAAATCGCATACTTCCATACTGTATAGAGTGTGAAAGGAGTGTGCGAGGCGGGGCATAGCAGAATCCTTAGTATGTGGTACGTAAAAGGTTCCCTGATGATCTACTCCTTTGATTTTCCTTTCCCAGCTCAACCAAGTCACTTGTATAAATGAGATTATTGTATAAGTCGCTCTGGATAAGGACGTCTGCCAAATGCTGTATATGTACTCGTGCCTAGATTTTATAGTATACATTCGACTTGTCATGTGTGGCAAAAAGCATCAACGCGGCACTAAGTGCTATAAATAGCTTTTAATACGATAGATAAAAGTCTATCAGTCTTCAGGTTAAGGGTCACTGGTTACCATTATTCAAGATCAATGTCATGTGACAGATCAACATGGTGGATGAAATACATCAGAATATGTATAATCCTATATAGAATGTACTTATTTTTGGAAAGGCGGATTGTAGTGCATACTTAAGAAGAATCGAGACCTTTTTTTAAAGCAAAAACACACATCCCGGCACATAAAATCCTACCATGAAGTGCACTAGGGAACAGCTACGTTTATGGCAGGACTACACACACACACACACTTTATAGTCCTTCGCATTTTCAACAAAACAGTTTCTTCGTATGAGAGGGACACCTTAACAGAAAAGCTTCCCCAGAACCATGTCTAACCTCTGGTCAGCACTTACCCAACATTAACACAGTAAGCAGTCATCTTTTTTTTATACAACTGAGCAATTGGGGTTAAGGGGCCCAACTCAGGGGCCCAGCAACTTGGTGGTGCTGGGAATCGAATCCTGGTCTTTTATTTAGCAGCCCAACACCTTAACCACAGCGCCACCATTTCCCACTGAGGTAACTGACCCAGATTAAGGCTGGGCGATATGACCAAACAGTAATCTCGATAATTTTTTTATATATATTGATCGATAACAATATATTTTGATATATAAATTGTAAAATGCTGCCAGCTTCAAAAAAAAAAAAAAAGTATCCCAACAATGACTAAAGCCATAAAATTAGAGGGTTTATTAATTTTTCATAGTATAGTTCTTAACGCAAACAAACATTCACCCTTAAAAAAATAATAAGATGCACAACTTACTAAAATAAACAATACAATTTGACCCTCGATTATCAAACTGTCCGTTTGGTGTAATAAATTCTGTACTTTTATTTTGAAAACAGCGTCTAAATGGCAAGTTTAAAAGAGCACGGGACAGGAGAAAATATGCAGCGGCCATTTTGTTTGTTTTGTGTAGCGTTTGCCGACATATGAATTCTAAATTCGGAGACAGCAAATATCCTGTTTTTAAAAATGCAGATTCAAGTAGACCACCAATTCTTTGTTATTTGACGCTGCAGATCTGCGTGACCTCTCAGAGAGAATTTTTAGTGCATAACACAAACACTACAGCACAAGACACAATTATTTAATACACTACATTACACAACACATGCGATGTTGTAGTGCAATATTAAGTTAATCTCGCAATTTTATTGCATGAATCATGATTGTAGAAAAGTTGTAAAATCCGGGACTTTAACCCAATTACAGACAGAGCCGTGATTTTTTTAAGAAACTGTTAAGGTTTACACAATAATTAAAAAAGTAACACAATTAAAACAATAGCATCTTTTTACAAAATTAATTTGGGTTTTTTCCTGTTAAACTAAATAAATAAATAATTTTTTTTTTTTAACACAAAGTTGTAAAATTTTTAACCCCCAATTACAATAAAGAATTTTTAATAGAAATCCTTTTACAATTTTTTATTTTTTGCATTTTACTTAGATTTAAAATAGACTTTTTTTTTTTTTTTTTGTTTTTTTGTTTATTTGGGTTTTTTTCTGTTTTTACTTTTAAATTTTGCAAAATTTTTTTTTCTTTTATTTTTCCTTTTTTTTTTTTTTATTTTTGGTTTTTTCCGTTTTTTGGTTACACAATTATTAAAAATTTGTTTTTAAGTTTAAAAAGCATCTTTTTTTTTTTTTTTATAACTTTTTTTGTTACGGTTTTTAGGTTTTTTTTTTTTTTTTACAATTTTAATTTTTTCCTGGGTAAATAATAAATTTTTACTTTTATGAAAGATCTGAAATGAAAAATATTGAATTATTTATTATTTTATAAAAAAATAAATAGCACGAATACAGAAATCAAGGCAGCTTTTAGTTTTTTTTTTCCATGATCTTGACTTTGAACATATCGTAACTACTTAATATTTCAGCCGAGCTCTTATTTATATTAATAAAATGGGTCTGTACTTTTTATCCACCTTAATTTGGATTCAGTCTTATAACTGCTTTGCTGAATAAACATGAGGAAATAAGGATAAGCCGAAATATTACTACGGAAAAGACAAAGACGGAGAGAGTAAAAGAGAACGCTGACCTGACGTTGGCCTCCACATGCTGTGGGTATCACTATCACCCCCCTGTGTTTGTCTAATCGACACCGAGCTGCCCGATCTAATCCCACATCTTAATAAACCTCCACACGCAGAGGCGGAATGATGACGAAGGGGTTTTCTAACTTTTTTCACAGTGTGTGTAGTTTATATTCAGCTGTTACACAGGAGGGAACTTCTGCTGAAACCTCACTACTCTGACAGCCAGAGGAACGAATACATTTAATGAGTGTATCATCTGGATGGTATAAAAAAACCCTAAAAAATGATATATTAAGTATGAATAGGAACGAGAGAGAGAGAGAGAGAGAAAGGCAAGAAAGAAAGAATGAAAGAAAGAAAGGCAAGAAAGAAAGAATGAAAGAAAGAAAAAGAGAGAAAGAGAAAGACAAGAAAAAAAGAAAGGAAGCAGGAAGGCAAGAAATAAAGAAAGGCAAAAAACAGAAGACAGCGGGAAGGCAAAAAAAGGCAGGAAGGCATTTGTCAATCATGTGTCAATCATCAATCCGTGACACGTTCAAGAACCCGTCTTATCTTGAAATGATGGCTATCAGCAAACAAACAGCAGCGACGCCACGTCATACAAACACTTCTTTTCCCTTCATAACTTTTCCACCAGGGGCGCTTTTATTGGTTCTTGGTTTGAGGTTCGTTGTAGAGAAAAGTCACACTGCAGGAAAGTGTGTGAACCTTCTGAATATGCCAGAGTTTCATCAGCTGATCGGATTATACGAATCTAATCTATAACCAAAATCGCAGCGGGTAAGCCCGGCTTTAGTCAGTCTTTATTTGTCCTGTATAAAGGAAGTTGGGGTAAAAGCAGTGGGTCAGCCAGAGACCCAACAGTGGCAGGGCTTGAACCCTGATCGAGCAATCAACAAGTTAGATAACGATCTGAGCCACCACTGCTCCACCGTTGCCTCACTACCAAGACGATTTAAAGAATAATCAAATATTAACGCGTGGCTTTAAGATTTACAGTCGTCTTACATAGCCAGAGATTCAGACTAACGGGAGAAATTCTGGTCTAGCAGCGTTTAATAGCCAAGAGGGCGTCCTACTGATGTAAATTCAGTGGTGGTTTAAATAGTTAAGGCACCACGTTGTTGATTGAATGATCAGGAAGACCTGGGTTCGAGGTCTGTCCTCACCCCGTCCTTGTGAAAGACCCTTAACCCTTCCTGCTCCAGGGGCGCTGTATCATAGCTGACCCTGCGCTCTGACCCCCAACTTACTAAGATGGGATATGCGAAGAAACAAATTTTATTGGGCTGTAGAGTATCTGTGATAAAGATATTCACATTAAAGTAACCAATCACGGTGAGTTTTGTTCAGCATCACAGGGCTGGAAAAATGTAAAACTGGTTTCCCCTGCAAACGAAAATACAGGTATGCAAGCACAGAGCGTTTATTTCTAAATATCGTGCAAGTAAATGAGTTTATACTGTAAACTTTATATCACGTTCCGCTGATGATCATAAGCGCTTATTGTCACCGTCGCAAACACAAGGGCTTTCCTCCTCCATGAGGGATGTAGAGCATCATGATAGCTTTGTTTCCAGGTAGCTTATTAAAATAAATTAAAAAAAAAAAAATTGTCGGACTTTTGCCGAATTGGATGTGTAGAATCCAAGCAAGAATTTATGTTTACATCACATGACAAAACAAAACAAGCTATGCTAGGCGTGGCATTCGAGTCTGAGACTGAGATGATTACAACATTAATTTTCTCTCAGAAAGCAAAAGCAGTGCTTGTGTTTAAAAGTAGGTCACATGAGGGCGGAGAGAGGGAAAAAATATGGAACAAAAGCACTCGGGTTGATGGATCAGAACACCAGGATCTTGTTGGTTTAAACCGCTTTAGCCGTCTTTACCCTAAGGACAATCCATCATGGCTTAAATCGCTCTCTCTTACCCTCACACATAACACACAAGACATGACCTCATCAACTGGAAACCAAACTGCTCCACCCTTCGAGTGAGAACAGGCTTTTATCCCCCACACCCCGTCCTGGCTTTAAATATTTATTAATGCCCAGTGTAGTGTTCAGTTATTATCTACTAATTCAACTCCAGGAACAATGATGTGTTCTGAAGAACAGAAGGAAGGACAATCAAAGCGAAACCCATCCGCTCTTCCGAAAGGGCTTCGTCTCCACCCATCTCTTATCTTTATCTGGGTGTCCTGTTTTGTTTACTCGTCTGCATTTCCTTTTGGCATAAGAACAGGATCTGATAAGCAAACAAAACGAAGGGTCTGGTCTATGGTTGCCTTGAACATGGTGACCTAATGGTAAATAAATAATAATAATAATAATATTCAACTTTATTTTCATTGTGTAAGGTACGTGTACAGAGCCAATGAAATGCATTTTTTTGCATATCCCATCTTGGTAGGTTGGGGTCAGGGTGCAGGGTCGGCTATGATGCAGCGCCCCTGGAGCAGGAAGGGTTAAGGGTCTTGCTCAAGGACCCAACAGTGGTTAACTTGCCGGAAGTGGGGCTTGAGCCCAGGTGTTTCTGGTCTTCAGATTAACAACTCAGCACCTTAACCATTTGAGCCACCCTGCCCCCTTAATGAACTTAATGAAAAGAAATAATGAATAATAAATGCTGATTAAAAGATCGTGGGTTTAACTCTCAGGACTAGAAATGTAGATTTTTGGATTAAGATGGCCGAAGATTTAACGCTTGGGGTTTTTTTTTTTTATTAAGAGCTCATTAATGGATTCCAGGTCCAGTCAGAACGACGACGGAACTGGCTATGGTTTTAAAATGCAGAGACTAAAGTGAGGTCGGTTTTTTAATCTATGACTAAATCCGAACTTCCAGTGTGGGATTTTGGCCATGATTTGGTCGTTTTTAAAAGGTAAACTTTTAAATCCTGTAAAATTCTTATAATTTTACACACTAAAATCTGTTGCCAGCGATGGCCAAATCCACCAACACCGAATCCGCCGCCATGATTGATTCGTTGTTTCTTGGCATATTCAGAAGATTTTGACCGACACAAATTAAAAACTACGACAAATTAAGAAAACTGTCACTACTTGACTCCAAACTGCTCAATTATATAAATAACAAACTTGGATTACTCTAAAAAATCCAACATAAAATTATGATGTAAGATCAGAGACTATACCACCTCTAAAAACTAATCCATACATTAAGTTAGTGTTGGACAGCTAAGCTATGTTAAACGAAGCTTCACTACACTGAAGACCCCTTGGGGAAAATCTAGCAAGCTAAAGCTACAGCAGCGGGGCAGAACTAGCTTACTTTAGCTATTTTTTTTTATTTAATTTTATATCAAAAACTCTGGCGCAACCACAGATTTGGTCATTATAATGTGGAAACACAGAAATTTCGGTCACATGTATGATAGTAAGCAGCTCGGCTCAGTTCGCTGTATGTGTAGCACATGTTAAGTTGGGTTTAAGTGGATTCCCAGCCCAAGTCCATGAGCAACGCCCTTAACCCCCATTGCTCAGTGAGTAAATGGCTCTGGATAGGACCGTCTGCCAAATACCGTAAATGTAAAGAGGTTCGATTCCCAGCTCCACCAAGCCACCACTGCTGGACCCTTAGCAAGGCCCTTAACCCGAAGTTGCTCAGTGTTGGACTGCTAATTGGTAGATCGGGGTTGAATTCTCAGCAACACCTGGTTGACGCAGCTGGGCCCCTGAACCCCCAGTTTCTCAGTTGTATAAATGAGATAAATGTACGTCACTTTGGATAAGGACGTCTGCCAAATGCTGTAACTGTAAATGTTTAAAGCGCGAGGCAGAGGCAAAAACTTTGCAATTAGTGTTCGGGACTCAGTCGAGGCTGAAAACACATTTATTTAGCCGAGCCTTCAATCTGTAGTTTGTTCTTAGGCAAAAAAGCAGAACTAGAAGGATGATGGATGATGGAGTGTCTGGTGAACTGGGATATTTGTATCTGTTGATCCCCCACTCTTACACGTTCACACAGGTTTGTTGGTGGTGGTGTGGCGGGCCGGTTATTATCCCAGAGATCCCTTTTATTTATGCTACTATAGTGAGTCTTGCCAGTCCAAAACTACACAATACACTTAATAATGCATATCTTTCTCTTTCTTTTTCCCTCCTAAGTCTGGTTCCTCTCAAGGTTTCTTTCTACTTCCTCTCCGAGAGTTTTTCTTTGCCACAGTCGCCTCCGGCTTGATCATTAGGGACAAACTTACACTTTTTACTGTTACTGCATTCTGTGTAAAGCTGTTTTAAAGACAATGTAAAACGAGGATTGCATTGGCGCAGTTACTGCACTAATTTAACAGCTACTGAGAATTGTATTTACTGAGAATTGTATTTAAACTAGTAGCATCACTACTCCCCAAAACTCCATCAAGTATTAAGTGGTTCAAGCTCCAGCACTGCCACGGTTCCATTGTTGGGTCCTTGAGCAAGGCATTTAACCATCTCTCTCTGCTCCGGGGGCAAAATACAAAGGCTGAATCAACGCTCTGACGTCTTATACTGGGATTTGCATAGAAAAAGAATTTAACTCTATACAGTGTCTAACAATTTCTTCAAAACTAGAGTATCACATAGAAACTCTTATGTGGTTTACATTAAGTAGCACCAATCCATATCCAGAACTATCTGTACCCTGGTCAGGAACCTGTACCCGTTTACCATTATATACCCGGAAAATAACAGCAATGAGATCATTTTTACTATAAAAATGTGTGGTAGTTTCTACCAAACTAAAGAGTTTGAACATCTTAACTTATATTTAAGCTTTGGTGTAAGCACAGCACAGTATATGCTGATCAGAACGATCTTCACTTCCTGTAAAGCTATATTTTTCCTGTTGTAGTTCCTGTCTTCATATATTCTATATGTAATATGTTATTGCACTGGTGTTAATGTAACTTACACTTGTTGGATTTCTTTGCTATTTGTTTTAGATTTTTCTATTTGACGTATTGCAATACGTGTTGTATTCTGATATATCGTGATATATTGTATAGTAACTCATGTATCCTGATATCGAGAGGCCCTTGCTCAGGGGCCCAGCAGTGGTAAATTCGTTGAGCTGGGATTCGAACCCCAATCTTCTATTTAGCAGTCCAACACCTTAACCACTGCGCTACCAACTTCACTCCACCGCAGACTTATATTTCCGCACTTATGTCTAAATTCTATAAGTTAAAAAAGTTTTTATTCCAGTAGGTTTATTAGAAGAACCCAGTTCCAAAAAAGATCATGTTTACAGACATGTTCATCATGGGCAGTGGTGGCTCAAATGGTTAAGGTGCTGAGTTGGTGATCCGGAGGCCAGGAAGACCTGGGTTCAAGCACCACCACTGCCAGCTGTTGCTCTGAAGACCAGAAACACCTGGGTTCAAACCCCACCACTGGCAAGCCAACAACTGTTGGGTCCTTGAGCAAGACCCTTAACCCTTCCTGCTCCAGGGGCGCTGTATCATAGCTGACCCTGTGCTCTGACCGCCAACTTACTAAGATGGGATATGTAAAAAAAAATTTCACTGTGCTGTAAAAAAGTATATGTGACAAAATAATTTTTTTAAATAAACACAGATGTCAGTCCCGCCCAATTCCGTACATGAAATCACAGATGTCGGCTGATAAGAATTTTAACTTAAACGTGGTTTGGAAAATCAGTCCCGTCCGAATAGGACTTTAGACAGCAGTTAAAACAGCAATTATGCCGCATAGGGGAGTGGTAGTGCAGTTGTTAAGGTGTTGGACTGCTAATTGGTAGATCGGCGCTGAATTCTCAGCAACACCAGGTTGACACAGCTGGACCCCTGAGCAGGCCCCTGAACCCCCAGTTGCTCAGTTGTATAAAAACCTAATTGTAAGTCGCTCTGGATAAGAACGTCTGTCCAATGCTGAAATGTAAATGCATAAACGAATGACCACACACACACTTTGATGTTAGAAATAAAAAATGTCCACTGACAGCAATTATCAAACTGCACTTTAATCACACAACAATCGAGATTTTTTACATGTTCCCTCTTAATTAATTTACTTTAAAAGTTCCAGTCACTGGACTTTGAACAGTTTGAGTTTTTTCTTTAGGTACACGCAGCAGTGTGTGCTCCCCCTTTTTGCTGATTGTGTGTGTTTGAGTGTATCCACTGCTGTTTAAAATTGGACCTTTAGATCAGATCTGTGGGTCAAGAAAGGTTACAAGCTGTTTCAGCATTACTTGAAAAAAACAAAACAACTAGGGGGGATAGAAGAGATGTTTCAAATGATTGTGTGTCTGCGTGTGTGTGTGTGTGTGTTTTTGAAGTTTAAGTAGCATTGCAGAGGAACTGATTGCATGACTGGATAACGAATCTCTGCAGCATCAGTCGGCGAGCTGATAGCTGCAAGGTCTGTGTGAGTGTGTGTGTGTGTGTGTGTCCTCTCAAATTCCTAAGCGGCTTCAGGTCAGTGTACTGTATAACTGCGTCAGAAATTAAATGCTGAATCAGAGAAAGAGAGAGAAAGCATAAAAGAAAAGAGGGACAGAAAGGACAGAGAGAGGAGTATGTGTGTGTGTGTGTGTGTGTCTGCATGTTATTAGAGATGGGAGGAACTTGCAGCTACACTACAATCCACTGACCTCATATTATCTGGAGCTAACGCTGATCTCATACACACGGTCATACTGAACGACAGATCTGGAGAGAATAAAAGGGAAATGAGTGGTGTAGTTGTTGAGTCAGAGTTCGGCATAGAAAAAGAAATCGTGACGCTGCGATGACGAGGAACACCAAAAGAGTTGCATTATAAATACTGAATACATCTGTTAACACCTAACGGATCAGCGCAACTCCGGGGAAATGATCCTAATTCGGTTGAGGCAAAAATCGATTTTGGTGCTGTTTTTTTTTTTTTAATAGAATAAACAATGGAAAAAAGCTTGAAAATGAAAACTCCCTTGCGACAATCACACAAATCTCTTCTGGGGAAAAAAAAACGAATGATGAACATTTATTTTTTACAAAGAATCCTTCAAAAAAATCTGCATCTGTACGAAACACCTGCTAAACGTGGGTTCAGTACTTTAAACTGTGGCATCAGATTTGGCTTAAATGTGTCCAGAGGAAGTATTAACACATTTCCGAGGTCTGAAAAAACAAACAAAAACATTGTGTTACAGTCACCTAATTTCTGTTGCAAGTTAAAAAGCAGAACTTAGAAATGGAGACAGGTAGACAGACATGGACGGAAAGAGACAGACAGACAGCTAGAGAGACATCAAACCAGAAAAAGTCTTACAGCCAGCTAGAGAGACAGCCAGCTAGACAAACAGCTAAAGAGGCAGTCAGACAAACAGCTAGAGAGACAGTCAGCTAAAGAGTCAGCCAGCTACAGAACCAGAGACAGCTAGAGAGACATCAAACCAGACAAAGTCAGACAGCTAGACAAACAGCCAGACAAACAGCTAGAGAGACAGCCAGCTAGAGAGACAGTCAGACAAACAGCTAGGGAGACAGCCAGCTAGACAGTCAGACAAACAGCTAAAGAGACAGCCAGCTAAAGAAACAGTCAGCTAAAGAGTGAGCCAGCTACAGAACCAGAGAAAGCCAGGCAGAGGGACAGCCAGCCAGCCACCCATCCAGAGAGACAGCCAGCCATCCAGAGAGACAGCCAGCCAGCCAGCCAGAGAGACACAGCCAGCCAGACAGAACGCTAGAGAAACAGCCAGACAGCGAGCTAGCCAGCCAGAGAGACAGACAGGAATGTGGGGAGACATTTCTATAAAGAGCCATTCAGCAAGACAGGCACTCCAGGTAAAATTAGTAGTGTTTTTACTATGTAAAAATCTGTGATAAAAGTAAAGTATAAAAAATTTCACTTTTAACAAATGAAAACTACAGCCATCAAACTCCAACTAACGAGTCACACACAAATGAGTCATAAAAGAAAGTCTGTCCAACCCTGACAGAAGTGGTGGCTACAAAGAAGATCAAATGTCATCGCCGCCAATCTGCCAATCTGTTTGGTCTATGAGCAAACACCCTTAAGCCCTTAGTAGTGCAGGTTGTGTTGGATAAAAGCCCCAGACAAACAAAAACACAGTGAAGACTTAGGCAAGGACTAAAATACTTGGAGGTATGTGGTTACAGGAAAAATAAATCAATAAATCAGTTCCAGTTGCAGCTTTAAAGGAGGTTATTTATCTAGAACACCATGTCATGAAGTGTTTTTGGTTTATTATACCACAGCGAATAAAATACTTATTACAATATTTTTTAGTTTATTAAAATACTTTCACGCTATCTTTCCAAAAGTAAACAGCTAAAAATATAAAATAGCTTTTTACGGCTTTAATTTCAAGGACGAACCCAGACACGGGTGACTCATTCAAACAACGCTTAACATACAACCTGTCTCACAAAAACATCACCAGCTCGGCAATTACTCATTTTTTTCAAAATCATCTGATTACTGTCAATTATGTCCTTGTGGAAGTTATAGCCAACACAGAAAGATATTGATATATAACTTTCCATAGACAGCTACAATCGTTATTTCGTTTCTCTAAAAAAGTAGCTGAAGTGTAGCTTAACAGCGCAGTAGAACAGAGAATGCTAACTGTAGCCTGATAGCAATGGAAGTGGACCATGAGGGACACCTAGGAGCTAGAAATCTTGCTGATTAATAGAGTATTAAAAACTCAATAAATTGCATTAAATCAATGTATAACTTTTTTAAAATGAGTTTTTTTCTGGATGTTTTTTGTTGTTATGTTAGAATAAACCCACCATTAAAATTATAGACTGGTCCTTTCTGTATGTGGGCAAACTTACTAAAATCAACAGGGGAGTATCAATATAGCTGGATAGCTAGATAGCTAGAGAGCTGGAGAGCTAGATAGCTAGACAGATAAACAGACAGACAGACAGACAGACAGATAGATATAAATAAAAACAACTTCTACATGGTAAAAGCTACACTGGGAAATAACGTTTGCTTTAAATGGTGTGGCATAACATTTGCAGTTTAACTACTTCCTTATCCTATTACACTGCCACACCCTTCTACAAAGCCCTGTGTTTAGTCTGCGTGTTTCAGGCTCTATGAACTGAGAGAAGTCGACTGCTGTGGGGCTGCGTGTGACCCTGTATTCATGTGATCAGTGAAGAACTGAAATTATCCGACCAAACACACACACACACACACAAAATGCAAGCAGATCATTTCTTTTGTCTCGTTCTTAATGGCTGGTGCAGTCCACAGTCTGGCCACAGAGATAATCATAAGTAAAGGTCATTCCTGGTAAAGATCTCTTTAGGCTCCAGTGGTGCTAATAATACAAACGGTGATGGAGCCAAAGATGATGTAGAGCTTTGTAGTGCTCTGAAGTGGAGCAGCACTAAAATATAGCTTCGTAAGTGGAGTCGAAGGCTCAGAGTTATATTCCCATAACAGCTACTGTAATTATATAACACAAGGTGGTCGGTAGACATTTGCACACTTTTATGGTTACATTTGATGTTAAGAATCTTTTTAGTCTTTAATATGATGAAAAATATCACTGCATATTTAATAAGAAATCAAAATTTTCTCGGTTTCCTAAAGATGCCCCTTTTTCCAGAAGTTGATATAATTCTTATAATGTGGTCTTAATGAAAAGACTATAATGTACTTTAAAATAAAAATTCTTGACTGCTTTAATTGTTAATGAGCTCTGTTCACTCCACCCGTCTGTGTGGTTCTGTGAAGTGTTTCTGTTGCTCCAAAACCATTTAAAATAACTTAAGTGACTTATTATTAAATCATAAACAGACACCGTTATAAACCATCTACAAAGCTAAGATTAATGTTACCTTGTTATCTTTACAAGTTTGTTACGCACACAGTTTGTCATAAAACTATCATTCTAAATGAATTATTGATTACATTTACATTTGCTAAAAATTTGGCAGACGTCCTTATCCAGAGTGACTTACATTTATTTCATTTATACAACTGAGCAAATGGGGGTTCGGGGTCTTGCTTAGGGGTCCAACAGTGAACAGTAACTTGGTGGCACTGGGAATCGAACCCGGATCTTCCAATTACCAGGCCAACACATTTACAGCATTTGTAAATGTGCAGATGACTTACATTTATCTTTTATACAACTGAGCAATTGGGGGTTAAGGGGCTTGCTCGCGGTGGCTTGGTGGTGCTGGGACTCGAACCCTGGTCTTTCTGGTACAAGTCTAATAGCTTAATCACTAAGCCACCACTTCCACACTTTGTTGTAAATGTGTTATAAATAATTTGGAATCGCTCATCTGTGTGTAACCAGATAAACTTGCACCTATTCAGTCCATCTCACCCACTCACCCACTCACCCACTCACCCACTCACCCACTCACCCACTACACTGTAAAAAAAAAGTCTTTGTGACAATTATATTGAAAAAGGTTGTACATAGAAAAGATGACATAACACTGTACTCTGAGAGTTCATCCTGAAACTTAAGCACATTATCAGAAACGACAATTGAGGTGATACAGGAACATGAATATTTGGTACCGATCCATTTTTCAGGAGGAACTTCTACACAAAACCTGCTTTATACTGAGGCTCTTGTATAGTAAAGTCTAGTGAGAAATGATTAGCGCAAACATGAACGCATTTGGGTGAATCAGTTGTTAGAGCAACATTCTACTTCAGGCTTGAAACAACGGTGGACATTTGACATCTTACCGAGAACAAGGGTTGCCAGATTGGATGTGGAAATCCCCATATGATTTTACAGCATAAAATACAAACACATACAAGATAAATACCAGCCCAAAATATGTAATAAATAAACTGAAGTATATAAACTCCTACCCTTTGGATCAAAACAGCCAAATTTTATCAACCAGCCCAGTGCAGGTTTTTTTTTTTCGGTCTGACGTGATTGAAAAAAGAAGCCCAACTGGCAAATCTGGCAACACTCCTCAGGGCGGGTCTATGTTAAAACCCCAGTGTCAATCGTCAATCGTAGGAGCGGCTTTGGTCCATATGACAGCACAAAAACAGGCATCTAAAACGGTTTGATCTGAGAAAGAGGAAATGATTTAACAAGATTATAAAAACCACTGGGTGGATCTGTATAATTATAGGGTGGTTGTGTACACACACTGCTAACACACTGCTAACACACTTTTCAGTACAAACAAATTGGGCCCTTAAATAATTTTCAGCATTTGGCAGACGCCCTTATCCAGAGTGACTTATATTTATAACTTTTTTTCCTAACACACTTGAGCAATTAAGAGTTATTAAGGGCCTTGCTCAGGGGCGGCAGTGGTGGCTTGGTGGTGCTGTTAATCAAACCCTGGTCTTTCTGGTATCAATCCAACACCTTACGCACTAAGATGTACAAATTTAAGCTTCACCTTTTCATTTCACACACTGCTGAGTTTCCCCTCTAAAATCACTAAATTAACAAAGAAATGCATTAATGCCCAAAACAACACACTTTTTTTCCCTTTTGTTTCAGATGGTATGTCTGCAAAGCAAGTGCCTTCAAATTAAAGCAACGATAACCTCATAAAACAAATAGATGCAAATTAAATTAGAATTAAACCTAAGAAGTTTACAAAAACTGTTGTTTAACAATTTATTAAAAAATACCCAGTTGGCTTAACGTGTATAAAACATTAGCGTTAAATTGTATCTACGACTTAATCGTCCTTTATTTATTTGATTTTCTTATTTAATAAATTAATTTATTAATCTGTCATTAATCTGTTACACACTTAAAAACTTCACACAGGACTGTAAATGTTCCTCATTTTTTATCTACAGTGACGTCACTGTGAACAGAGCATGACATGTAGCTTCTTTTATTTTCCAGAAGATCCTGTATCTGGTTAAACCCAAACACAGACTGGCATCTGGCAAGGTTTTCTGTTACTTAAACAAACACCAGCTCCATCACTGGCACAGAGGTATTCGTACCGCTCTACTGCCCTGCTGATGCCCTTAACGCACTCACACAGCGTTAATACAGAGGAAAACGGGGGAAGGGAGGGAGGGAGGAAAGAGATCAGATACCAAACACATCCCCAGGGTGAAGTTCAAGCCGGTTCAATATTTCTATAAATGGTGGAGCTGGTCGAATTTACCGGAACAATAACTCCACCTCAATGAAACAGAAGTTAAGTTTTCAGTGCGGAGATAAACTGGTGCAGAACAGATCAGATGGTAAAGTATACCATAATATAGAATGATTCAGATTTGGAAGAGAATAAGGATAATCGTAGAGGAATATATGATAACTAAAAAAATCTAGTCCAAAAAATCTCTATACACAGGAAAATTTGTATAGAGATTTAATTTCAATATATATATATATATATAGTATCTATATCTATATATATATATATAGATATATATATCTATATATATATATATATATATATATATCTATATATATATATATATATATATATATATATATATATATATAGATATACATATATATATATATATATATATATATATATACACATAGTTTATATATATATATATATATATATATCTATATATATATACACATATACATATAGACACATACACATATACACATATATACATACACATATATATATATATATATGTGATATATATAGATAGATAGATATATGATATATATCTATATATCTATATATGTATATCTATCTATCTATCTATATCTACAAATATATATATAAAGAATGTTTATGCTTTCTATAAAAAAGGCTAGCATTGTGACCAAATTGTCCAATATTTTGTTTATAATTATATTATATACTCTTATACTATATCTTAGCCGCTAATTTTTATTTAGTCTAAAACACCATGCAAATCTACTTAAAACTGCCCGAGCGTGACCTTTACACTGTGATTCTTACTCTGCGAATCCTCAAACAGCCCATGACATTAGGAGCATAAAGAAATAAAAGATGCTGATGTAAACTCCAAGTTACAGAATAACGAATAGAACAAATATTACAACTTATGTGCGTGTACAAGTGCCAGTAAACACTGTAACGTGGTAAGACGCACGTGCAAAGTAGATTAGTAGAGGTAGATTAGTCCCAGGTATGCGGAGGTCAGCTGTTGTCTCTGCGGCGTGTGTTAGTTTGTGTGTTTTAAAGGGGTGGGTGACACGCAGGATGTAGTGTGTGTTGCTGAAGCTACAGTTGGATTATGATGTGGGTTTAGGGTTTTATTTCCATGTGTTTAATCAGTTGATCCTTGAGGGTCAAGGTTAACTTATTAAACATCTGGAATCAGGAGAGGCTTCCTATATAAAGAAAAGAAAGAAAAAAAAGAAAAAAAAAAAAAAAACACACACCACACCCTCGCTATTGACCATAATCGCTGTCGGTTCTCAGGCCACAGGAGGACGTTTTTATTCTTAAGACTACAAAGACGGTAATGTTTAACCTTCCAGTTTACATCCTGTTAGGATGTTACGGCATGTGAACCTAGGGTTTTTTTTCCCCCGATCAGGAAATGCCAAAAAAAACTTAGACTATATGGACAAAAATATTGGGACACCTAACTATTCCTTCAATATGAGTTTTTGAAACATTCTATTCCAGATTTAGCCCCAATCTTACTTTTGTAATATCCTCCAAACTTCTATTAATAGTGTCACTATTATTATGTTTACATTATATTTTTAATGTAGAATCAATAGTGAGATGTGAGGAGGTCTGGGGTTCGGTTGGTGTTTCAGATCATCTCAATAGTGGGGTTTGGGTTCAGTGGGGTTGAGTCAGAATCAGGGTTCTGTACAGGACATGAGAGTTCCTCCACTCTAACTAGAACACACTTTTCTCAATCCATCAGGCTCCTCAACACGCTGAACTGACTAAAAACACGCTGAAAAGACTAAAGACTAGAAACATTTCCATTTGCACATTTTTATAATTTGGTCGGCGCTGTTAAATTTAACGTTCCGTACAGCGCCCCGTTTTTGTACTGTATAGTCTGGTTTAATGTTTGCACTGTTTATTGCACCGTCTGTCTTGCACTGTTTGCACACATGCACTTTATGTTGCTAAGACAATTTACTTTTAGTCTTTAGCTCTGTGTTGTTTTGTTCATTAGCTCTTTGTTGTTTGTTGTTTTGTGTAATTCTGTGTTTTTGTGTAGCACCATAGGGTCCTGAAGAAACGTTCTTTAATTTCACTGTGTACTGCGTCTGCTATTGATGGTTAAAATGACAGTAAAGCCTGCATGAACTTGAACTAGAACACACTAGAACACATCAGGGGGATTTGTGCACAGGGGTATTGTTATGGTGGAACAGTGATTAAGTCTCTTAGAGTTCCAGGAAATGTAAACCTTAAAGCTACATCAAAGACAACTTTGTGCTTTCAAACTATATAGTGAATATGGCTATATAGTGTATATATTAAACAGCACATGCTGTTAATAGGCCTATAATTATCTATATTAAAAACTTATTCGGGAAACTAATTCGATATTTTTAATAACATGGGTTTTTCTGTGTTCCATTTCTGTTTTCCAGATGCCTTTTGGGTAGCAAAACAAGAAAACATTGACTCGAACCATGTAGCTGGTTATATAAAGCATTTTATTCCCCTAAATGTATCAGTCAGTTTCCTTATAATACAAATTAAACTGAATAAACAACAAGTAAACATGTTTTATTACGTGTTTTGACATGATGGCGCTTATTAAGAAGTAGGCATTAGATTATGATATGTAATGAGTAAAAGTCCTGCCAATTATTTTAATATAAATATTTAATAGGAGGCTGAAGGCATGTCATGCTATTAAATATTCATAACTCCATTGTCACATTGGGACACGGTGTTGCAGGAAGAGTTTAAAGGTGAAGTCAGTGATTTTGGAGGCATTACTGAGTTAAAGGAAGAAGTTTTAGAAGTTGGCTTTCTCCAAATGCCACGCCTCTGGATTATCAGTCTAGGGCAAGGGGGCAGAACATTCTGAACTACCAGGCAGGAAATACAAGATACACCGTTACTCGTCCTCCATTGGGGATATACAGCACAGTTTCCATTTGTCTTAATTGGTCAGATTGTCAGTCCACTTCTATTTCACAAACCTCAACATCAGTGACCAAGGAGTGTTTTCAGAAGGTTTATTCCAAAAGTTAAAAGGTTTTCTAGATAATAACGGAATACCCCGCAGCTCTACAGTCCCTGGTTTAAGTTCTGAGCTAGATATTGTCTACAGATACTGGTGTCCAGGACGGTTTCCTCCAGTTTCATGCAGGCGGGTAGATTTAGGACTGCCAACTGAAGATCAACATCCACAACTAGGTTAAAGAGAATTCCAAACTAACCACAATCCCACTGAGGTCTAACACAAACCACCCCCCCTGAGCTTGGGCACAGACTTGACCGAAATTACACATATGCAAACTAGATAATCAGGACAAACAGCCAGCTAAGGATGAGAACTTAAACGCTTAAAATTGAAGAGTTTAAGTATCTGCAGCCATGATAGTTTATCTGCAGTCTCGTTTTCCATTTATCCATCAAAAAGAGCAAGCACAAAAATGTCCTGAAGGGCTACAGGAAAAACATACGGTGACTGAGGAGTGAGACTGGAACAAATCTATTGTTCTCTCTTTAGAGTAAAAATCATTTTATTAAATTTAAAATTCAGTACATCATAGAACACACACACACCCACACGGCTACATGTGTTGTATTCTGGGCTTTAAATTATTAAGTCATATTTTCCACTAGGGCTGAAACGATTAGTCGATATTATCGACAATAAAAAATTGCAGACAAACTTTTTTCTCCAAGGCCCACCTTTTGTAGAATTAAATCCCCCACCCACCCCACACACACACTTACACTTAAATACATAAAGTTGTCATTCAAGAGGGTTAATTTAAAACATTTTAATTCATTAATAATAATTAACACAAATTTATCGTGTGACAATTTGCTGGAAAACTAAAGGAACAAGTTATTTAAAATAGAATCATTAAACATACAGCCTGCAGCTCCAACACCGTTTCACTTTAACTGGTTATTTGCAAAGATCCGCAATAGACTTATGCAATTTCTATATAATGTTAACATATGTTGAGGTTTTTATCTGATGTCCGAGACCCGAGACTGATGGCTAAGAATGAGGTTTGTTCATCAAGTTTTATCTTCCTTAGACTGCTCATTTCTCCGTTCTGCCTCAGAGAAGAAAAATCTGATGTCATCTACAGGAGCCAATAAACATTTTAGTCAAAATAAGATCAAATTATTTAGAAACACACTTTAGTTTTGCTCCATTTGATTTAAGTAAAATACAAAATACAAAATTCCCAGTACGTCTGATGCGTGAAGGAAATAGCTGAAAGAATTCCCCTCTGTGGAATCTGGAAGGGCACAGAGCAGCATGGCGGGCCGTAACCGCAGAAAAATTCCTGGTACGCCAAATATAAAAGTGCCGCTATTGTATACAGGTGCGGACCCACCCACTTTGAGCGATAATTTCGTAATTTTTTTTTTTTCATACCCCATCTCAACTGTATGCTGATAATTCTATGCATTCTTTGGTTTCTTTCCGGGTAAAAATTGTGTTGCTTTGGTGGTAGCATTATGAGTTCACACTAGCCTTTCCGGCCCCTGTTATTATACCCCCGAGTGATTCCCTTGCCTTATTTATTCATTAGAACATGTGTAACTCACTATTTTAACTAAAATATTTGCTCAGGCTGAAGAATATCTGTTTAAAGCCTCATTCTTGATCGCTGCAACAATTGCAGCCCAATTAAAACAAGTTTTAAATCACTAAAAAAAAGTGATTTCCTTGGTTTATTTATTAATTACTCAACATTTTGACTATTTGCACACGCCTAAAACAATGAGCAATTCATTAAAATAAATACATTTGAAAAAAAAAACCTAATAATTGTTTAATTGACTACCGAAAATAATGATTTGTTGCAGCCTTTATTGCCCTACATTCATGCACCTATTTCCCTACTTGCTCCAAGTCTCCGTGTTTTTAGGTAACGTGGGCATGTATGTGCAGGTTCTTGCATTTACTAAGGAATGCATGTGCAGGGGACATTTTTAGTCATGACGTTAAAGATAATACCCCGTCATGGTTCTCATTAGAGCAGTTATATATTACAACTAAACACTGAATGATTCGTATTAGAAAACTACCCCATACCTGTGCTCGCCACAGGATTCCCAGGAGAGCTGGCAATATTTGTGGTAAGGTTTTAGTTCGGGTGCAAAATCTGCATGACATATTTTCATGAAGGATGTGATCCTGGATCAACATTTCAATCAATCAAATCAAACCCATCCAATGTCATCAGCGTGTGCCGACCAAACCTGTCAATTTTACCTCCTACCTTGTAAATCAAAATGTTATACTATAAATAAAACTATATAAATAAATAAACATTAAATATTTCAATGACTTATGTAATACATCACATGCTGTACTGAACAACTGCATACAACGTTTTTTGGGAAGTTTAGTTCATGTGTGAACTTTTCTCTAACCTCCAGGACCAAAAATAGGTGTGTGTGTGTGTGTGTGTGTGTGTGCATTAAAATGTATTTAGGCATGCATGCATGAATAAAAAGAAAAATCTGAAAAAAAAAATAAATGTCTCATAGATAGACAGATAGATAGACTCAAAAGATTTAATAAAATAATCATAAACCCGGTTTTATAGTAAGAATGTTGCTCTATTGCGGTTCTACAGGTTCACCGTTTCAGAACATTTTCCCTTCGATTGTTCATTAGCAACTGCCAACACAGGAACTCTGATCTCACATGATCTTATGTGAACCAGACAACGTTTGCAGTGTGTAACCGGCCGTCGCCGCTCCACCCTGCAATGTGAACACAGCAGCAATGAATTGTAAATGAATTTTACCCCAGATAGTCGTGGAACCCAAAAACAGCGGTGTTCAGACAACTTTAAAAATCCCGTTAAAATCGCCAAAAACAGCATACAGACTTTCAGAGATGCCGTAACCTGTAATAACCTCACACAAGATCGCTACACGTTTAAAATGATTTTGGCGAGGTGTGACAACAGACCTCCAAGAGGGGAAACAAACCCTCAGAACAAGTGACTCCACTCCAAGCTTAAAAAACATATAAAGAACATTTGTGTTTGCAGCGATGACTTAATGATTTTATGCTGATGCATTTTTGGAGAACAGCCCAAACGACCCAAGGTCATGAAGACTTTGGTGATTCAGTACAATAAACGCACAGAGAAATGTACATGAAAATCTGTCACCTAAGAAAGCAGCTGCCTTAACACCCTAAAACCAAAGACGGGTAAAAAATGGAATTCCATTGTTAGGGGTCGACCGATTATCGGCGCTGATATTATGTATTTTTCTGATTATCGGTATCAATTTCAAAACTGATTTGCAGATGGAGGCTCATCTGATGAGCCTCCATCAGTCACATGTCTCACTGAATAACAAGCTGAGCAGCTCTGCGTCCTGCACCACAACCTGCTGCTGCTGGATTCGGACCACTAATTGTTACCCATTTTATAGGCTTAAAAAACATCAGGGTTCCATTACATTTAATTTCCATTATTTGAGCATCTGTTGCTTGTTGTTGTTGTTTACTTCTTTAATTTTAAAAAGTCTTTACAAAAAGCTACTGGGTGCCTTATAAACATTTTTTGTAACTACTATTATTATTATTATTAATATATATTATATAAAAAACAGTCCTCTGAGTTAAAGATACCTTGAAAAGCATTTAAAGAAAGTTTTTTCCAGCGCTTTTCATTTTTACACCATACATACACACACACACATACACTATATATGCATATTTGTACATATACAGGTTTAAAATATCGGTTACCAGCCTTGTTGACCTGTAATAATCGGTATCGACATTGGCCCCAGAATAAAACATATCGGTCGTTCCCTATTTTAAACAGAATGTTACTAAAACACTTCGACAAACATGAACGATTCTTCATGTTCACTTAAAGGGAAGTGGTAGCACAGCGGTTAGGGTGTTCGACTGCTAACCCAAAGATTATAAGTTCAATTCACAGCACCACCGAGCTATACCACCGTATAACTCTTAATTGCTCAGTTGTATAAAGTAGATAAATGAAAGTTGCTCTGGATAAAAGCATCTGCCAAAAATGCCAGAAATGTAAAGTCAGAAACCATAAAGAATCTTTCTCAAATGTCCCCCCCCCCACACCTTTTCTCGAGAGAAAGATGGCGACGCATCTAGGCGCTGCAGCTATACCTTCCCCGAACCTGTTTTTCTACATATCTTGACCTCACCAGCACAAACACACTATTTTAGGAATATGGTTTATCATTTAGACTAAAACCAATTTTAAAAACACACACTTGTCTTAATTATACACTTATTTTCTAATTAAAAACAATGTCCTTTCTCTGGCTTCTTACTTCGGGGAAACCTCTGAAAGTTGATCCAGAGAACCTGCTCCTAAAAGTGAAGCCCATTCAGAAAGCGGCCCCCCACTAGGTCCTTATTTAAACATTAGGGACCACCGGGCAGACTTTCTAGTGAACCCTTAAAATGTCACCCAGGAATTGTTTTCCTTTATATAGATTAATAACTTAACTAGTTAAAGAACACCCCTTTGTGGCAATGTACACAGAAGTAAAAAAAGAACCAGACTGTACTTCACAGCGTCACTGTTTTGGTAACAGAATGGGTGTATAAGGGTTTTAAAGTTACACAATATACCCTTTTCTAGGTAAAAACACACATCCTGAAGGCACGTCACCCTACGGAGAAAAGGATACCTAATATCCAAAAGTGATACATTTTGAAAAAAGAACCGAGTCTGGTCTGATCTCAAATTCTGCTGATCACACAGATGGTAGAGTCGGATTTTGCAGCCGGCATTATGCACCTGTCTGGTGTCTACAGCCCAGGCTGGTGGACGTGGTGTTCTGATATGTGGAATGTTTTCTTGTTATACTTCGAGCTCATTAATAGCAATTATCACTTGACCCCTACAACCTATTTTTAAGTAACGTTGCTAATTATGTCCATCCCTTGTATGGTAATAAGCTTTTAATAGTAAAACACCTTTAGGTACCACATGGTGCAGTTATAATCGACATTTCCAACATCTTGTGAAATCCATGCCAGGAAGAAGCGATGGAGGCCCTGTCTGGTAGGAGGAGAGCAAATTTAATAAAGGGCTCATAGCCTGTATGAACTAAAGGTTCAACTGTGCAGAAGTTTGAAGTTATGGAACAAGGAAGTAAGAGCCTGCTTCTCTTATGTAAGCTCTTTTTTTTTTTTTACACAAATGGCCTTGTTATTGGCAAGTTGTATGTCTTACACAAGAAAAAAAAACAGTGTTGGTGCCTTAATTTCTTTAATAAGACTGAATTAACAGGCCAAGTGTATGAAGTGGATCAAAAAAGTCTTTTCTTAGAACTTTGATGAACGTTTCTGATCCTCTTAAAGAAAGGTTCTTCTGTAAACTATATACTTATTTTTTTAATTTAAAAAATAAAATGACTTTAAATGTTGAGTACTGTATATATATGATACTCTATATATACACTCTAGCCGTAGTGTAGTGGGTCGACAGAGTGCGCCGGTATTCAGCTGCACTCTGTCGACCTGGGTTTGATTCCGGATTGGGTTCTTTCCAGTCCCACCTTCTCTCTGTCTCTCTCTGTCTCGCGCTCTCTCTCTCTCTCTCTCTCTCTCTCTGTCTCGCGCTCTCTCTCTCTCTCTCTCTCTCTCTCTCTCTCTCTCTCTGTCTCGCGCTCTCTCTCTCTCTCTCTCTCTCGCTCTCTCTCTCTCTCGCTCTCTACCCTGATTCATCCCATCAATAAAGCAAAAACAAAATGTGTGTTTATATAAATATATAAATAATGTTTTACAAACTGTTTGGTTAGTCACTGTACCTAATATCCGAGTTCGACTTTTGGGTTATTATGTTGGGGTTTTTGTTTTTTTTTTTACGGAACTTTCGTTAGGTTGTTTGTATACCAACGCAACCAGTTGGGTTAAAATTTAAATGTTAATGGTTGACCAGCACAACTGCCACATCAGATACAAGGGTAAGTTAATGTCTTAGAATTTACACACACACACACACACATCTCCATGGTCGCTTGTTCTATAGCCACAACAAAATATTAAACATTTTATCTATGTAGTTGTAAACATAGATGCCTCAATGTAGCATGTTAGCATCCCAAGCAAAAAATAAATAACATTTAAAATAACCCAACGAATTAGTTATTTTATGACCCAAAACTTACTACCCAAAGAAATGGGTTAAAATAACCCAACAATAGGAAGGTGTTATATCAACCCACCATTGGGTTATCTGTTGGGTAATTATTAACTCGACTGTTTTAAGTGTGTATACTGTATATATTTACTGTGCTACATAGTCTTTAGTAGTTTTAATGTACATTTTTGTATGCTAATTTTTTACCTGGAAATGTAAATACCTTGTGCCAAACAGTGACAAAGGCAAAAAGTTATTTTTTTAACCTTTAAACCCTCATCCAGAGCGACTTACATTTTCTTTATTATGCAACTGGGCAATTGGGGTTTGCTCAGGGGCCCGGCGCTGGTGGCTTGGTGGTGCTGGGATTCGAGCCCTGATCTTCCAATTGGCGGTCCAACACCTCAGCCACTGTGCTGCCACGTTCCCCTGTTTTGTATGTGAAATATATGTAAAAGTTAAGGACCTTATCTTGTAGTTGGGAAGTGTGTGCTTTTTCTTGATGACCCTCTTCAGCTGGTTGACGATGATCGAGGTGAGTTGGGGCAGCGGGCGGCCCTCAAACTGAGACTTGACCTCAAAGTCCACCAGCGGGTCCTCAACGAAGGCGAAGGACCAGTGCGTGAAGGGCAGCCGGCTGAAGCGCAGACGCAGGCGCCCGGCCACACGCCGCATCTTCACGAACAAGTAGGCGGATTTGCCGAACACCAGATCGACGTCAACAGCCAGGTGGAAGCCGCCGACGTACTCCAGGTCCACCTCAAAGATGAGCTCCTCGGGCATGCCGCCGTCATCCACTTGCACGGGTCTGACCAGACGTGCCGTCTTAAACACGGGCAAGGAGTCTCCGAGAGACACGTCGCGCAAGCTCAGACCTTCCAGCAGGCGGCCCGCTGTCTTGGTCTGCAGAAGCTCCTCAAACTCCACGCGGATCTTCTTGGTGATCCAGTGGCGGACCAGCGGCGTGTCGCGCAGCTCGCGGAAAAGGAACAGGAAAATCGAGTTAAGGAAGCCGCATGTCTCCGCGTCAGGAAGAGATGACGGTGGAGGATGAGAAGAGGAGGAAGAGGAAGAAGAAGGAGGGGGAGGCCCAGGACACGCACTGTCCGTAGGCTGTCTGGATGCGTCCGGTTGCTGCGGATTTGTAAAGTAATCCTTTAAAGCCGGATCAGGAACCGCTTTGACATACTGCACGGTCCGCACCACGGGCTCCGGGTTCCTACGGTACAACAACGCGATCTGCAGCAGCAGCGTCACCACCGCCCCGGCAAACGCCGAAATTAATATTAAGTAAATCATTTTTTTTATTAAAAAAAACTATAACAAAAATTCTCCGTCGCCTCGTTAAATCGACATCATGTTGTCGCGCTTAAGGCGAATTGAACACAAAGCGAGTTCCACCTGGCCGCTCATAAAGCTGCCATATCATCCGCCTGCCTCCTTTCTGGGCCCTGTTACAAATCCCCCTCTAAACGATATCAAGTGCCCTCGATAGGGTAACTCTACCGCACTATACAGCGTGTCCTGTGTAGGGTGCAGCTGTCAAAACGAGACTCCGCCTTGGGCTTTTCAGGCCAAACCTGATTGGATGGACGGAACCCGCGTCAACGGTATGACGTCAAGGCGTGGTTCCTTCGGGCTTCTTAAACCGAGCTTTAAACACTTATAGTTAGTTAAAGAAGCAAAAGTACATTTAACAAATAAAACAAATAATTTTAAAAAACGGTATAGAAATATTATATTAGCTTTAAACAATGAACTATGGACAAATGGCTGAGAAAACTCGTTTGGAAAACTGACTAACGGTCCAAAAAGTTTGCTGGCAGAGATGGGTTTGTTATTTTTTAACGATTAATTCAGGATCAACATACAAAACGGATCCAAAATAGATAAAATAATGATAACAATATAATAACCAAGTAAAACCAATAATTATAAATGAATAAAACTAATAAAAAAATAATAAACTATATTCAAAACAGGTCCACCCCAAAAATCAAAGATCTACAAGCCATCTAGTAAAAATTGAAGATAACTCAGCATCCGTCAGGGATGAGTCGGGGTGTGCTGTATGTGTATACTTAAACACCTATACATCCAGCACAACCCTGTCAGATGCAGAGTTTCCTTCCATCTTTACTGCTTCTTGTTCTTCTCCTTTCGACTGTTTCCTGCCACAGCGAATCATCTGTTCTCACCTAACCCTATTCTCTGCATCCTCTCCACTCACACCCACTAACTTCATGTCCTCGTTTATCACATCCATATACCTCCTCTTTGCTCTTCCTCTTTACCTTCTGCCTGGTAGCTTCATTTCTAACATCCTCCTACCAATATATTCACTATCCCTTCTCTGTACATGTCCAAACCACTTCTTCAATCTGGCTTTCCTGACTTTCTTTCTAAAACATCTAACATGAGCCGTCCCCCTGATGAACTCGTTCCTAATCCTGTCCAACTTCGTCACTCCCAAAGAAACCTAAACATCTTCAGATCTGCTACTTCCAGCTCTGCCACCTGTCTCTTTCTCAGTGTCACTGTCTCTAAACCCTACATCATAGCTGCCCTCACCACTGTCTCTAAACCATACATCATAGCTGGTCTCCCCACTGTCTCTAAACCATACATCATAGCTGGTCTCACCACTGTCTCTAAACCATACATCATAGCTGCTCTCACCACTGTCTCTAAACCACACATCATAGCCGCTCTCACCACTGTCTCTAAACCATACATCATAGCTGGTCTCACCACTGTCTCTAAACCATACATCATAGCTGCTCTCACCACTGTCTCTAAACTATACATCATAGCTGGTCTCACCACTGTCTCTAAACCATACATCATAGCTGCTCTCACCACTGTCTCTAAACCATACATCATAGCTGCTCTCACCACTGTCTCTAAACCATACATCATAGCTGGTCTCACCACTGTCTCTAAACCATAAAATTTCAAACTCTTGGACCTTCTTTACCTCTTTCCCTGTAATCTTTGTTACCCTGTTCCACTTTCCTCCTTTTATTCAAACGCATGTACTCTGTTTTGCTACGAATGACTTTCATTCTTCTTCTCTCAGGAGCAAACCTCCACCTCTCCAGGTTTTTCTCCACCTGCTCCTTGCTCTCACTACAGATCACATTGTCATCTGCACCATCCTGCTCCATTTTATAAAAAGACTAAATTGATTCGTTGGGTCTGTGTTTTTTTTTTTGTCTTTCTTTATTTTTTATTCTGGAGCTTTAAATAGATCCTTTATTATTCATTACGTTATTTCCGGAGCAATAAATTGCCTGCAGCATCACAACAAATGTTGACCATCTGTACATCCTGTAGCTTTGGCATATTTTTCACTGTGACAGCTAAAGTGCGGTGGGATTTTGAAAACCACACAATTATATAAATTATTTTCTTATTACAACACATAACAAAAAGTTTTACGCCGTTTATACCGTTTTAATTATATTAATAAATAGACATGTTGTACATCTATATACATCCATGAATATAAATAGCTATAACAGCTGTACACAGATGTTCCCCTCACCAGAGAGTCGGTTAAAATAAAAAGACCAAAGAACAGCTTGTTTTTTCCTAAAAAAAAAAAGAAAAGAAAAGAAACAGCTTTATTATGTCTGGCTAACAAAGTGCTGACAACGTAGATCCCTTCCCGAAATGATAAATAAACATCTTTCTTCAGTAAAACCTCTCCATATGGACAAGTATACTATTGCTAATAAAAAGGCTTAGTGAAATGCTATGCTGGCTCACAGCCCAGACAGATAAAGGATACTGGAGATGGCTGTCACATGACCAACCAGCATTGCCAGAAGGATCTGAAGCTCCTTTAATGTTGCCCTTTAATGCCCAGCTTTCTTTTTGTCCTCTCATCACTTACATTTATCTCTTATACAACTAAGCAATTGGGGGTTAAGGGATTTACTCAGTAGTAACTTGGTGGTGCTAGGAATCGAGCTCTAATCTTCCAATTAGCAGTCCAAGACCTTAACCACTGCTTTGAATTTCCAGCACCACCATAATGTTACCACTGCTGGGCCCCTGACCAAAGCTCTTAATACCCTAAATATGACTGATCTTCTATTTAACTACCTGGTGCTTCTGCAGGTAAGATTAGCTGTAAAAGCATGCACAGATCCACAGATAAAAAATCTTTTGGAAATATCTTTTCGGAAGATCTAATATCTTTTAGATCACAAATCATTGTGAAACAACCCACAAATGCTGTGGAAAAAAGCAGCATAGAGGGGTTTTCGAGAAAGAGGTGGGTCTTTAATCGTCTCCCAAATTTCCACCATTCCACCATTTTGGTACCAGAACAGAGAAAAGTCTAGAGGCAGACCTACCTTAGTGGATGGTGGAACCAGTCGAGGGGTGCTTGTGGATCTGAGGGAGCGTGGCGTGGCGTGGCGTGGCGTGGCGTGGCGTGGCGTGGCGTGGTGCGAGGATATGTATCAGTAGCATTGTACAGGTTATTTATACATTAAAGTGGAATAGATCTTTTCTGATCTTTTCGCATCTCTAAAACCTGCCGTTTTAACAGGAGGGGCAAGATTTATTGATTCCATTGACATAGAAACACTGATGAATTGAGTCTCATTAACGAGTCAAACATTAACAGAATGTTTTTATTTTGATAAGAAAGGTTATCGAGGGACTCACTGACTAGGGGTTGAGTGCACTTTACCACCAACACTGTAAATTTGTTGCAACTTAACACCACTACATTTTCCTTCACTTTACACTTTTCGGCACCTTGAGCATAACCTCTACAAGTCCTCTGGAGGTTTGCTGTGGTATCTGGCACCAAGATGTTGGCAGCAGATAACCGAAGGTTCTTTAAGTTAAAATACTCTGTGGATCACAGTTGTCAAGCCAAGTCAAGTCACCTTTATTTATATAGCGCTATTAAATGTGTGTGTGTGTGTGTGTGTGTGTGTGTGTCAGTAATACACATAACTACACACCTGAGAACGCATTCAATGTGTTGAACTGCGATAACTGGAAGTGGTAGCACAGTGGTTTGGTTTGGATTGCTGAACAGAAAATCATGGGTTTAATTCCCAGCACCACCAAACTGCCACTGCTGGGCCCCTGAGTAAGGCCCTTAACTGCTAACTTGGATTTATAATGAAATAATTGTAAGTCAGTTTGGATAAGGGCATCTACTAAATAACATAACTGAAATGTAATTATTCAACTCCTGACCTTTAATTTGTTTAGGAATTTGGCCTCCAAATGACCCAAATCTCAACCTACCAGTGTGCTGAACAAATCACTGAGATCCATAGAGGATCCGTTTCACCTCACAACTTGCCCTACCTTTAATATTCATATGTGTCTGATTATATTTGGGAACGAATTGGCAAAGCATGATATAAGATTCCAGTTAAACCAGAGTGCACACACAAACACGTAGGCAGATGGCATGAGTTAGGCAGTGTAGGCAGTGTAGGCAAGTTTCTCACTAAGTGTTATATAATCAAATAAAGTGTTTGATACACCCAATGAAATACACACAGTCGTTATTTGCCCTTCTGCTGTATCTACACTCATCAGTAATTACATAGGGAAGTGCTTAGGAGTTGTGCTGATTGGAAGATTGTGGTCTCCTTTTCCATGACCAGCAACGTTGCCACTGATGGACCCCTGAGCAAAGCCCTTAACTGGATAAGGACGTCTGACAAATGCCGGGAATGTAGATTAGTTAAAGTGGAGCACTTTATAGTGGGGATACATTTTTGCTATTTGTTCCTACCGTAGAGTTTGTCACTCTTTGTCTTAACTAAAAAGCACTACTGCAGGTCTGTATACCATCTAAGTGACACAGATTGATTTAAGTCTAGTAAAAGTGGCAGAACTTGAACTGCCCATCCCTGTACTAAAACATCAGGAAAGACCTGTCCTCAGCCTTACAGGTGAGGCATCAGACACCAAACATAAATCATTCGTTTATCCATTTATCTTCTATACCCACTAACTTTCTAATTTGGGGAAACGGGGATCTGCTGGAGCCTATCCCAGCCGTCTCTTAAAAGGACACGTCGCCAGTCCATCATACCACACACACACACACACACACACTCTCACTCTCACACTCTCACTCCTATGGGCTATTTAGAATTACCAGTCAATCTAACATACATGTTTTTGGACTGTGGGAGAAAACATGGAGAACCCGGAGTAAACCCACGCAAGTACAGGGAGAACATGCAAACTCCACACAGAAAGACCCCTGCACAGAAATCGAACCCGGGACCTTCTTGCTATGAGACAACATTGCTAACCACTTACCCAAAATATAAATCAATTGTAGGTAAATATCAATATTTACCTATGGTGTAAAATGATGTTTTAATTTTTTTTTTAATCCAAAATATTGTCTACAGCGCTGTATATAAGTGGACGCGGTAGCACAGTGGTTAAAGTGTTGGACTACTATCTGGAAGATCTAGGTTTGATCCCCAGCACCAACCAAGGGGCCCTAAACAAGGCCCTTAACCCTCAATTGCTCAGTTGTATAAAAGAAATAAATGTAAGTCGCTCTGGATAAGGATGTCCCTATATCTAATATAAATAAAAATAAAATTAATGTTTTCCCCCAATATATTTACAGTATTTTGCATTATTCCCTGTTATACAGCTGAGCAATTAGGGGATGGGGGCCTTGCTCGGGGGCCCAGCGGTGATGGCTTGGTGGTGCTGGGAATCAAACCTGAGTCTAGTTTTCTATACAATTTTACTACTGATCTTAAAATGATAGGGATCTATATTTGACACATTATAAAGATAATTTTTTTGTATATTTTATTATGTTCCTGCCTAATACATGTACCTGGATGTGCACACCTCTATGTGGAAATACAAATGTTACAAATGGCGCCATCTAGTGTTATAAACTAATATAACATACAGCATATTTTAAGTAATAAGGAATTTTAAGTAAACAGACTATTAAAAAACTGTAGAAAAGTCTGTCCTTTGTAAATAAACTTCGAAAAATACAGTTAAAATGTACACAATGTACCAGGGCAACTGCAAGACCAAAGTCTAACATCTTTTTAAGGCATAATTAATTGATAGGAATATACAAAAAAAACACCCCAGCAACCTGAAATTTTTAATTAGGTTTAAACGTTTCTACAAATAAAAACAATATAATATAATTTTACTATCCAGTAACATTCACACATTTAGTTGATAATTCTAGTACAAAATATTACCCAGTAAGCCCATGAGAAGTCTTAGGAGTCGACACTGTTTTATCGATGAATATGAAGTCGATTGCTTTTGTCTGTCCCGAACAGCTCTAGTTAGTGAGTGGCTACAGCAGAGGTGTGTGTACTTGGTGTTTCGAAGTTAGCGGTTAGCTCCAAAACAATGTCTCAACCGCCACCAAAGCCGTGGGAAAGACGGATTCCTGGAGCTATTGGTGCTCCTCTAAACTATCGGTTAGTAAAAACAAGTCTAAATTAGGAAGTTGTGTTATATAAAACTATAATTATCGGCGCGGCTTTTTAGCTAACTTAGCCGAGTTGTGCTGGGGAAGGTGACAGGCCGTGGTGCAATCCGGATTGGATGCTGCTTAAGGCCCGGATTGACGCTAGTGCACTACACAGGGCACAAGCCCGTGGCGTTTACACCTTTATACCTTTATTCTATTTCCTTTAAGTGATTGTGGAGGTGATTTGGGCTTCGCTCATGTGTTATAGACTTCTGATATTGGACTGAAAATAGTAACGTAAACGTTTAGCTAACGTGTGTTTGTGTGTGTGTGTGTTTGTGTGTGTTTGTGTGTGTGTGTGTGTGTTTGTGTGTGTTTGTGTGTTTGTGTTCGGTTTTTATATAAAAGCAGTGTTTGTTAGGTGAGGAATATAGATAAAGGAAAGGAGAGTAAAAAAGTATTTTGTTCAAAATAATTTTCTTGCTAAACATAGATACGATAGATAGATACTACAGATAGATAGATAGATAAACAGACAGATAGATACTATATATATAGACAGATACTATATATATAGGACAGATACTATATATATATATAGATAGATACTATAGATAGATAGATTCGATAGATACAGACATACAGATCAATAGACAGATAAATCTATAGAAATACACACAGATTGATAGACAGCTTGGTATACAGACAGATAGACAGACAAATCTAGATAGACATAGACAGAAAGACAGCAGACAGACAGATAGACAGACAGCTGGGTAGACAGACAGACAGCTGGGTAGACAGACAGACAGCTGGGTAGACAGACAGACAGCTGGGTAGACAGACAGAGAGACAGACAGACAGACTGGTAGACAGACAGACAGTGGGTCTGGGTAGACAGACAGAGAGACAGCTCGGGACATAGACAGCCGGTAGACAGACAGACAGCTCGGTAGACAGACAGACAGACAGCTTGGTAGACAGACAGACAGACAGACAGCTAGGTAGACAGACAGACAGACAGACAGCTTGGTAGACAGACAGACAGACAGCTCGGTAGACAGACAGCTCAGTCAGACAGACAGACAGACTCAGGTAGAGCTCTGACAGACAGCTCAGTAGACAGACAGACAGCTCGGTAGACAGACAGCTCAGTAGACAGACAGACAGCGGTAGAGACAGACAGCAGTAGACAGACAGACAGACAGCTCGGTAGACAGACAGACAGCTCAGTAGACAGACAGACAGCTCGGTACAGACAGACAGCCCAGCTCAGACAGACAGACAGACAGCTGGGTAGACAGACAGAGAGACAGACAGCTGGGTAGACAGACAGACAGACAGACAGCTGGGTAGACAGACAGACAGACAGCTCGGTAGACAGACAGACAGGACAGCTCGGTAGACAGACACTGACAGCTCAGACAGACAGACAGACAGACAGCTCGGTAGACAGACAGACAGACAGCTAGAGACAGCAGACGGTAGACAGACACAGACAGACAGCTCGGTAGACAGACAGACAGCTCGGTAGACAGACAGACAGCTTGGTAGACAGACAGATAGATGGATAGATAGATAGAAAAGCTTTAAGCGTAGCGAATAAAGAGTCCTATATAAAGGGTTTATTTGAGAGATGGTAAATGGGCAGGAGAAATAGAGAGGTGGTAACTTTCACCTTTTTTACAGTAAATAAATTTCTGTTGTAACGATCAATCAGTATTTTTTTTTTAAAAATAAATAAATAGAAAGAAAAAAAAGATCAGGTGATACCACACGCCAACCAACACGAAAATTCAAAGAGACAATAAAATGATCAACCGGTTAA
This sequence comes from Bagarius yarrelli, assembly GCA_005784505.1. Lineage (NCBI taxonomy): Eukaryota > Metazoa > Chordata > Actinopteri > Siluriformes > Sisoridae > Bagarius > Bagarius yarrelli. The sequence continues at coordinate 546,986 of VCAZ01000117.1, read as the reverse complement.
AAAGGAAAAAAAAAACCTGGAAGGTAATCCGGCCTGTGTCATCTTCCGTTCCAGATCGACACGTCTCGATTAGAGAAGGAAAAAAAAATGATGTGGCCCTGGAGACTATTTCATGAAGACATTTTTTTCTGTTTATGGCGTGACATTAATATCTGGCTCTTTATCATTTCTCAGTTCCACAGATTTTGCACCAGGAAATGCACTAACATCATCAGGTCCTCCAAGCATGACACGTTTGGCACCTCCGATCCCACCACGCCCCATCCAGCAGACCTACCGTCCAGCCTACAGCTCCTTCCCCTCCTCCTACAGCCCCTTCAGCAGTTCTCCGTACGGAGGCTACAGCCCGTACAGCCCATACAGCTACAGTGGATTAGGATACAACCGCTTCACCCCAGAGGACGTGCCTCCGAGCCGCTTCGTGCAGCAGGCGGAGGAGAGCAGCCGAGGCGCGTTCCAGTCTATCGAGAGCATCGTTCACGCCTTCTCCTCCGTCAGTATGATGCTGGACGCCACCTTTTCGGCCGTCTACAACAGTTTCCGAGCTGTGCTCGACGTAGCCAACCACTTTTCTCGCCTGCGCGTTCACTTCACCAAAGTGTTGTCGGCCTTCGCGCTGGTGCGGACGCTGCGCTACCTGTACCGCCGGCTGCAGAGGATGCTGGGAATGAGGTCAGGCACAGAAGTGGAGGACCTGTGGGAAGACAGTGCAGCGACCGCCGTAGTGCCAGGAGGTCGAGGAGCTGGCATCGGGGACTCCGGCGACAGAACAGTGAAGTCGTGGCCTATATTTCTGTTTCTCGCAGTGGTTTTCGGAGGACCGTACCTGATCTGGAAACTTCTGAGAACGGAGGAGATCGTGGAGGAGCAGGGTGAGGATTCATCTTCATGTAACATCTCTCTCTCTCTTTCTCGCTCTCGTTCTCTCTCTTTACCTTCTCTCTCTTCTTCTCTCTCTTCTTCTCTCTCTCCAGCTGTCTCTTTCTCTCTCGCTCTCTTCCTCGCTCTCTCTCTTTCTCTCTCTCTCTCTCTCTCTCTCTCCTTCTCTCTCCCCAGCTGTCTCCCTCCCTCTCTCTTTCTCTCTCTCTCTTTTTGTCTTTCACCATTCCTTCTCTTTCTCTGTACATTTCTACAGCTATCTATTGCTAATGCATTCACAGATCTAACAACTGATTCTATGTATTATAGATAGATAGATAAATACTATACATAAATACTATGGATAGATAAATACTATCAACAAATAGATACGATAGATAGATACGATAGATACACAGATAAACATCTTTTAAACTTATACAATAGACAATATTTAGAAATTTTAACACATCTCTTTTATCGTCAGATTTTTTTGCCGCTTCCTGATACAGATCTAAACACAAATTAACTAATTGAGGACAGGAAATAAATAATCCCTCTTGTCTAATGTGACTCACTCTATAATACTACAGTGATTGGATGTTTTTCCTTTCTCTTAAAAAGGTTTTCTAAACCATATCACTAACACTGGACTGTGATGTGTGTGAATAAATTCTCAGAAAACAGTTTGAGGTGAGGTGCTGTTAGCTTCACAGCTGCATTGTAGATCCGTATAACTGTCCTATCCTTATATACGGACTGCATTCTGTGCTTCTCATCTCTTTTTCCCAGGTTTTTTAATCATTTGTGTGGGCTTTGTGTTTTAAGGCACTAACTGGGCAAGCGGTGAGGATGATCACGTGGTAGCCAGAGCTGAGTACGACTTCACTGCTGCTTCCGAGGAGGAGATCTCTCTGCAGGCTGGAGATATGCTTAACCTGGCTCCAAAGGGTAAAGAACCCATCTTCATAACAGGAAGTCAGACAACGTTAGGTTTATTTTCACTGCATGTACATCTCTAGTCTAACCACTTGCAAATATTGTGCATAGGACTACTTCCTCGTTAGAACCGGTCAGGCTGAAACGATTAGTCGGCGGTATCAGAAGCATCAATGATGACAAAAAATGTCAACAAATATATTTGCTTTTGAACAGTATTTAATGTAACAATAAAAATAAACATATGACATGACATATAAGGGCATGCAATAGCGTGGTTTAACCAGTGTGGCGCTATTTAAGCAGTCCAATAGGGAAAAAAAGGCGGCAACACGCCATGTCATTGCCGCTTTCACTTTTCCAGCAGTAAATCAGCTCTCCAGTCAGTGCGGAGTTTGCTGAGGTTAAATCTTATTATTAGTGCATGCAAATAAATAAGTAAAATAATAAAGATTAATAAAGTCTTATTTATCAGGTGCAGTATTTATAACTCAATATTTAAGCTAATTGTATGATTAATTATAAAATAATAACCAGTGGAACAAGTACATTATTGTAATCCTGTGATTTGCCTTAAAGCCGGAAATTACTGGAACCATGTTTAAAGATCGGAAAAACAACGATCTCTTTAGGAGAAAAAAAAAAGGAATCCCCGTTGCAGCCTGGAAAAATGTAGCATCAATCGCTAAGTTATAAATATGCTATGTGTTTATTTGAGTCTCGTGCTTTAATCTGGTCTTCTATAAATACTAACTGCACTTATTGAAGTAAATAAATCAAATTGAGAGAAAATCTTAGCTATAATAAATGCATCTCTTGTCTGTATGTCCAGAGCAACAGCCGAGAGTGCGTGGGTGGCTGCTGGCCAGCGCTGACGGCCAAACCACGGGCCTCGTCCCCGCCAACTACGTCAAGATCCTGGGCAAGAGAAGGGGCAAGAGACAAGCCGAGCTGGAACGGTTGGCACAGATCCAGCAGGAGCAGCAGGTTCTACCTTCAGCCCCTGCTCAGGTTACAGTTACAGTGACCACGCCTGCCCCAGCCACAGCCTCGGCCCCCGCTGGTCAAACGGACCACCAAGAGCTGCTGGAGTGTGTGTACAGAGAAACTCCAGTGTCTTACACTGACCCAGCGGTTACTATAAACCACAGCAGCGCAAATACTGTTTTAGGAAATTCTGGAAAACTTGATTTGTGAGTTTGTGTGTTTAAAGGTATGATTAGGATAGTTTACAGCTAAAACAGTTACTTTCAAAAACCACTATAATTTCATGCTATGTGGTTCAATAATAATAATTCAATTTAAAAAAACAAATCATTGGGGGGAAAAAAGCCGAACAGATGATTTGAAGAAGCTGTTTGTAATTTTTAGAGGCATTTTCCTGCCTGAAATAAACATTTTTCTCTACGGGTTAGCTCCGTCCCACTAATACTGTTAAAAATGTTACGGTAAATTTAAGCAACTCTGCACTGTCTGGATCATTTCTGGACCTGAAAATGTAATTTAAACCAGATTTACTAAACACCCCAGCGTAGAAGAGTCACACTTTTCTAGTTATTTGTGGAATTCTTTTTTTTCCTAGAATTTTTAAAACAAATATAATAAAACATACTTCCCCCTTTAATATGGATATATGGAACCGAAATTCCTTATTGTAGCTTTAAACAGTCGTAAATTGGCTGTCCGTTCTCTCGTATATCGTATGTTTCTCTTCAGAGTGTTGAATATTTCATCATTCTTACGGTCAGAGACATTTTTACGGTTGGGCTTGGAAAACTGTTTTGATAAAGAGATAATAATGTATAATATACAAGTGTAGATTGATTAATAAATTATTGTGTCTTATATACTCTGAGAATTGTTATAAGACGAGAAGCGGTAGAATTTCTTTTTAATAACAGGATCAATTAAATCAGCTGTTAGAGATGTTAAGCAGTGCAGTTATCAGGATCCTCTGTTTAAATGAATGAATGAGTGAATGGATAGATGAATATTTCAGGGGTTTTCTGTAACAGTACACGGCATTATGTTAGACACACTCCTTACAAAATCTGTGAAACATAATGCCGTGTACCGTTACAGAAAACCGTTGTGTGTTTTTGTGTACCGTCATGGAGTAATCGTTAGCGTTTATGCTGTTGTGTAAATAGTAAACAGAATTTTCATTAAACTATTTTCAGACTTACATCTGTTATCATATTGCGATTGCTAGAGAATATTTTACTTTTTAGAAAATAAAATCCGTACCTGGCACACACACACACACACACACACACATTGTAGGTGGTGATTATTTATTGTTTTGGCACTTTAACGATAAATAAAAGTAGTTTTAGTCAATTTCTGTAACAGCTGTATGTTTCAAAACCTTCATATGACAACATACGTAAAAGAAAAAAATGCTAGCTAGTTAGTAAAAAAAAAAACTTATTTTGGATGACTTATGGAAAAGAAGCCTTATATATATATATATAATACAAGAAAAAAAATTGTATTTTATATTATATATATATATATATATATATATATATATATATATATATATATACAATTAAAAAATATATATATATATATATATATACGTATATATGTATGTATAAGTTTTAGTATATATATGTATATATTTTAGTATATATATATAAAAACTCTTATATGACCGGAAGTGCACTGGTCACCATAGAAACGAGGACGCCATCGCGCACCTGCTGCACTGCGACACCGGAAGCACGCTCCGGCAGGAACAGGAGGCTCTACCCGGCACAGATTCCGAGAGAAGAGGACATTGTTTAGCGTCAACATCTTCTAGGACATGGAATATATCTAAATCTGGACATTTATAGATATGTTCTCTGCGCCTGCGCGTTAAATCCACTGCCGGGAGACGCCATTAATCAGATGTAACAGCGCGAGACCGCGTTATATACAGTAAGCGGTTATTATTAGCTTTATAAGACTTTATTAATATTATTATTATTATACATGATTACATTTATACATGAAAAAAATGCAGCTGGTTATATGGATAATCATCTATCCAATAATTTCTAACTGAGATGAACATCTGTTCAAACATCCCTGTGTGTGTGTGTGTGTGTGTGTGTGTGTGTGTGTGTGTGTGTGTGTGTGTGTGTGTGTGTGGTGTGTGTTGTGTGGAGAAGACCTCTTATTTCCTGTTTCATTTATATTTCATTCATTCATTCATTCATTCATTCATTTATCTTCTATACCCGCTTATTTCACAGGGATCTGCTGGAGCCTACATTTAAAACATATATAATTTATATACATATCTAAACATATATAATAAAACACACATATAAGTTACTTGCAGACTTTTTTTAAGCTTTTGGTAAAATGTGACCCTAATTCATCTGGACACTGAACACTGAGAGTATAAATAATACTATATAAATAAAGGTGTCTGAAATAATTAAAGATTTACTGAACGTGTAGAAATAGAAAAAAACGAATAAAGACCATGGCAGCACGGTTGCCTTTACAGCAAGAAGGCCCGGGTTCGATTTTGGAGTTTGGATGTTTTCCCCGTGCTTGCGTGGGTTTACTCCGGTTTCCTTCCACAGTTCCAAAACATGCATGTTAGATTGACTGGTGATTCTAGATTGCCCATAGGAGTGTGTGTGTGTGTGTGACCCTGTGATGGACTAGTGACCTGTCCAGGGTGTCCCCCTCCTGCCTTTCACCCTTTCAGAGACAGCTGGGATAGACTCCAGCAGATCCCTGTGACCCAAAATTAGGGAATAAGCGGGTATAGAAGATGAATAAATAAATGAATGAAGACCACCGTCAACGACGAGTGACCAGCTTTGACTTGTTGATCTGAAGGCCAGAAAGACCTGGGTTCAAGCCCCACCACCGTCAGCCAGCCGCTGTTGGGTCATGGAGCAAGACCTTTAACCCTTTCTGCTCCAGGGGCGCTGTATCATAGCTGATCCTGTGCTCTGACCCCAACTTCCAAAAAAAAAAAGGCTGTAAAAAGGTATATGTGACAAAATGAAGGCTTTACATTTACAGTTAGCAGTCCACACTTAACCCCCGGACTACCACTTTAAAACCTTCATTTCGATAAAAAAAATTGTAAATTATTAGAAAAAACTGGAACAACGGGAACTAAACAGCACACACTCGACTCTACTGATGCTTGTTGGGAAATAGGTGCATGTCGACATGCTCAGAGGTGAGACACCAACGCAGCTTAGTGTGACAGCAGAAAACATGCTAACGTCACCAGAGTCGGGTTGTTCAGGTGTTACATCATCAGACTGGTTGTTGTATTGTAGCATATTAAACTATTTGTATGTCGGAATCCTTTCACGCCAGACTTCCCTTTCATCTCTGTCTATTATATGAAAAGTCCTGTATTTTTTTTATTATTATTTAAAAGACTTGATAATCTAATAAAAAGATCGAATTGCAGTTAAAGATCTCTAAAGATAATCTGATGAATCGCTCTACCTTTAATCTGAAGTGATAAATTCATGTACAAAAAGTGTTCATGTTGATGCTCGTATTATTCACAGATTCCGAGAGAAGAGGACATTGTCTAGCGTCGACATCTTATAGGACATGGAATATATCTAAATCTGGACATTTATAGATATATTCTCCTTCTGTTTTTTTTTTCTTGGACCAACACTTTTTTTTCACTCTTGTTTTGCAGATCATGAATCGTCTTTATAACCTGAACAATAATTTCCCGTATGATAACAGTCTCATGGTGTTGGACATGGTTCTGCGGTCACTATGGGGAACCACGCAGCCCATCAACTGGGAGAACGTAGCCCGTCTAGTTCCTGGTTTCACTCCCAAAGAGGTAATTACAAAGTAAAAGCTGGTTAATGACCTCAAGTGCTAATAGAATCCAGAACTTAATTGCAATGGTGGATCTGCGGATCGTGTTAGATATGGGGAAGATTTTCACTATACCGTGTTTGTATTTGTAACCAAAAAAAAAACTTTCTCTTATTCTAATAAGCAGATATTATGAGACTGAATAGTTACATGTACGAGGGACGGCCATTTTCCACGTTTGTATATTTAAGCTCATAATAAACGAATATTCGTTTATTACAATCGGGTTTAATGATAAAGACGCTACGTGACGCTACATGTTTCCATGGGGGAAGTGGTAGGGCAGTGGTTAAGTTGTTGGACTATTAACTTGAGGACCAAGGTTCGATTCCCAGCTCCACTGGGGACACCTGAGCAAGGCCCATAACCCCAATTGCTCAGTTGTATAACAAGGAATATTGTATAAGGGGCGTCTGGCAAATGTAAATGTAAATGTTTACTGTAGCTAAAAAAAATACTATACAACGTGTGCAAACAACAAAAAGCTCAAACAAAAAAACGCCAAAAAAGCAGGATACCGCAATTATTTTCTGGAAAGTACTTTGTCGTTAGAGTTTTCTGTGAGGGAAAGTCGTAGCCTGGCACAATAAACTGCAAGACTTCCTTAAATCCTTCTGGCACAACGAAAATTGCAGGTACTATATGTTTTGATTAATTTTATTTATACAACTGAGCAATTGGAGGTTAAGGGCCTTGCTCAGGGGCCCAGCAGTAGTACATTGGTTGTACTGGGAACTGAACCCACAATCTTGTGATTATCAGTCCAACATTTTAACCACTAAGCTACCACCTCCTTGTTTCCACTATGAGCGGCCTGGTTTTTTTGGGCTCGCTCGGGGAAAACATCTCCGTCTACCTGGAGTTACGAATGCGGTGATGCGCAGCTGTGTGTCTTTATCGGGTTAGTCGATAATTACATTTCGGTGGTTAAACCTAATGTGATTCGTCGTCGTAGAGGTGTCGTTATTAAAACTTTTGCCTGACAAATTTTGCACAAATTGATTTTGTTGAATTCGCTACACTTCCCAGAGGACGCCATTTTATCATCAATATTTATAATCAACCTGTTGCTCCACAGCGCCACCCGATGTATATTGGGTTAGTTAGATTTAGTTTGCGTGCTCAGGTTTTATTGTGGAATTTTCTTTATTTTTGAATCACCTATTGATTATTTCAGGTGAAATATTTGAATGTTTGACTATTTGTCCACACCCCTAACCTGTTCAGTGTCTTGTGTGTGTGTGTGTGTGTATGTTAAGTGTGCACGCAGGTTTGACGAGCTGAAGAACGCAGGAAGTTTCCCTCTTGTAGACGAACAGTGTAACCAGCTAACTGGGGCCAGTGGCTCTCCATCCGAACCGCTGTCTGCTTATATCCGATCCACTTTAGACCTTACCGGGGACACAGGGGAGCCCAGGACCAATCAGAGCATGCTGAGTGTGTCAGGTAAGTCAAAGTAGAGAAAAAAAACTCTTTAATACTTAAACATGAGGTGAATAAACAAAAGAGAGGACAAAAACTGGGACAGTGTGAATAGAGAAAGAAGGAAGTAATAGCTCAGTGGTTAAGGTATTTCACTAATGATAAATGATGGGTAGATTGTGGGTTCAATTCTCAGCACCACCAAGCTGCCGCTGCACTTGGGCCCCTAACCAGTACCAGAAATGTAAAATGTATGTATTTTTTTGTGTTACACAAAGTTTAGGGTCAGAAAATAGTTTCTTTATTTACTTTTTGAAGAATTTAATACAAAGATGTGTTCAACAGCTAAAAAGTGATAGTAAAGACCTTTTAAATTAATTAATTAATTTATTTTTTAATAAATACAAATCTTTTAAACTTTTTATTCATCAAAGAATCAAAGGTTCCAAAGAAATATTAAACAGCACAGCAGTTTCAACATTGAAAATAAATCGACATATTAGAATTATTTCTAAAGGATCATGTGACACTGAAGAAACTGGACCAACAGCTTTGTGCAGAAATAAATTTATAAATGAATATTAAATATTAAAAGAAATATTTTAAAGTATATTAAGTCTTCCATGGGGCCCCGACTGCCTAAACCCCAATTGCTCAGTTGTATGAAAGAGATAAATGTAAGTCGCTCTGACCGTCTGACCGTCTGGGTGTCTGGCCGCCTGGGCGTCTGGGCATCTGGGCGTCTGGGCATCTGGGCATCCACCAAAATGCTGTAAATGTAAATGAACTGTATTGATTTTTTTTAAGTGTGACATCGTTCTTTTTTAGGAGTAAGCGTGACCCCTGCCTTAAGAGGAGACGGTGCTGAGACTGAGAACACTGCTAGCACAGAGCATGGAGAGAAAGAAGACAGAGGGAAGAGGTGACTGTTCATTCCTTACCTTCATTCTATACTTTAAATATTAGGTGACGTTATGAATAAGAGGAAAGTACGAAACTATTATAAAAAAAATAGAAATTAGCACTCTAATATACACTATATGCCATTTTTTTATAATATATATAGTAAACTGTTATGACCATCACATCCCTATGGGTTTTTTGAACATCCCATTCCAGATGTAGTCTCACTCGTCCCTCTATAATAACCCTCACACTTCTGGAAAACCTTTTCCACTAGATTGTGTCATGTGACTGTGAGGATTTGCGTTCATTCAGTTACACTGGTATTAGTGAGATGTAGAGCTGCAGTCAGTGTTCCAGTTCAGGTGGCGACTGTGGCAAGGAAGAAACTTTGGACCAGACTCAAGAGGAAACCCAACCTCATCTGGGTGATACCGAATGTTGGCTAATTATAGTTTATGGTAATGGTAATGGTGATCAAATGTAATGTAAACTGTAGCCTTGGGTCAGTGGAGCAGACTGAGTCCCAATCCATCCTTGAAGCATTCATTCATTCATTCATTCATCTTCTATAACCGCTTTTTCCCTAATTCGCGGTCACAGGGATCTGCTGGAGTCTATCCCAGCCGTCTCTGAAAGGGTGAAAGGCAGGAGGGGGACACCCTGGACAGGTCGCCAGTATATCACAGGGCCACACACACATTCACACCCACTCCTATGGTCAATTTAGACTCACCAGTCATGTTTTTGGACTGTGGGAGGAAACCGGAGAACCTGGAGTAAACCCACACAAGCACAGGGAGAACATGCAAACTCCACACAGAATTAAACAGGAATTGAACCCAGGACTTTCTTGCTAACCACTAAGCCACCATGCTGCCCTTTCATTCTGTATTGTACTTAATATTTTGTCAAAGTTGTTCTATTTTTTAATATTCATAAAAATTTGACTGTTGGGTGATGATAATAATTATTCTTTGTGATATTTACTGTTATAGTGGTGATGTAAGCGATTCACACTCCAAATGATTCCTTAGTTAATCCTATTGTTGTAATGCATTTCATTGACTCTGTACATGTACCTTGCACAGTGACAATAAGGTTGAATCTAATCTAATCTAATCTAATACGACAACAAGTACTAGAATTTACCGCTTTACCTGCCTTGAATGGTCCAGAAAATAGCCATTGACGCTGGAAGTCTGGTTACACTGTGTATATAATGGTATAATTTTTTCTATATAAACAGATTTTCTACATTTATAAGAAATCATTATCAACCCGACACTGTGGTAATGTAATTTTTTTTTTTACCACAGAATATACTTTAATTTGCTTAGCTAACTTTATAATGATGTTTTTGTCTACATTAGCTACAATTAGGCCGTGGTGGCTCAAATGGTTAAGGTGCTGAGTTGCTGATCTGAAGACCAGAAACACCTGGGTTTAAGCCCCACCACCGGCAAGCCAACCACTGTTGAGTCCTTGAGCAAGACCCTTAACGCTTCCTGCTCCAGGGGCGCTGTATCATAGCTGACCCTGTGCTCTGACCCCAAATTACTAAGACGGGATATACAAAAAACACTGCATTTCATTGGCTCTGTACACGTACCTTACACAATGACAATAAAGTTAAATATTTATCCACAAGGGACCAATATCAATATTAGTTTGGTATGGTGTCAACTCTTAAACCGTGTCTTGGCTGAGATGTTCTGATAAATCTCCAAAATTACCTTATATATATTGCATAATGACGTTCTAAATTAAAGTTTGTGCTTTTTTCGTGATGTAATTAAAGATATATTTACACTTACATTTGCGTATAAAGGTATATGATTATTATATGCTTGAAAACTCTTTACATACCGCATCATTAACCTCTGCATCATTGGTCTCTCTATCTCAGCCCTGTCATGGTGATCCACGTGTGTGACGAAGCGAAGAACCTGAAGCAGGACTTCGAGTGTCCACGTGACCTGTTGGTCAGGGAAATGCGCTACTTCGCCGAGTACCTCTCGATGGACTCCCAGCGCTGGGAGGAAGTGGACATTTCGGTGCACTGCGACATCCAGATCTTCGACTGGCTCATGAACTACGTCAAGAGAAACTCTGAGGAAGACAAGCCGACGCTGGGTGAGATATAACGAGTCCGATAGTGGCGGTTGTGTGCTTGTGGAGATGATGGATTGATGTAGGAAATAAAAGATGCCATGCTCGAGTGTCTCGGTAGGGACGGTGAGTGTTTGATATTTGTGCCTGTGGTGTGTGGTGTGACGGTGGGTGAGGTTGGTGTGTGATGTGCTTGTTCGGTTATGGTGTGCCGTGTTTGGTGTTTCAGAGCCCAGCAATGTCATCTCTATCCTGATCTCATCCGAGTTCTTGAAGATGGATGCTTTAGTAAGTGTGTTTTTTTTAGTAAGCGCACGTGTGTGTGTGTGTTGTAGCAAGTGTGGATACTTGAAGCTTCAATCACAAATTCCAGGTAAGCAAAAGTAGGTTGTAATGTTGGAAAACAGAATATTTCTGTCTTACCTTGCCTCTTATGACGGCCTTGTGCGCAATTATAGAAATGCCCACAAGATGGTGACATATCTCGGTGGATCAGATATTAAAAAAACGATATCCGATAATCGAAATAGGCTTCTAAGACCTTCTAACCTGGCGTAAGCTTGACCTTAATAATATTATTGTAGCTGAATGATCACATATTTCACATTTAAGCTAGAAAAATAGGGAGTAAATCTTAGATCACATATGTTTGTGATAGTCAGGTGTCCACAAACTTTGGGCAGTATGTTGTATTTGAATAGTTCAGTCCTGTGTGTGAAGCGCTGGGTGTCTGTGTGGTGGGGTGCGTGTTCTGCATGCTGCCTGCTGCATGTCCTGTTGTGATCGTATTAAACAGACTGATGGAAATGTTTTTTTCAAAATTTTTTATAAAATACTTTAATAGTCAGTAAAAGCTGAAGGTTGGCTGAAGGTTAAACACTGTGTTCTCAGGTAGAGGAGTGTATTCAGTACTGTCACGAGCACATGAGCGCCATCGTCGCCACGCCGTGCAACATGAACTGCATCAACAGCAACCTGGCCTCACGCATCGCCCTGCTGTTCACACACAACCAGGCAGACGACATCAAGGACAAAAAGGACAAGTTCAAAAGGTAATAGTTTTGGCATCAAAATGGCAAAAGTGTATCATTTTTTTTCTAAGTGTCTTGTCTTGCCGTGATCTTTTTTTTTTTCAGTAAAGTGTTTCAGAAGAAGATCGAAAAGCTGTTTGATCCATGTTTCAAGAATCCGGACTCACCAGGAAACGCGGCTACGCTGTACAGGTCAGACCCAAATAAGCTGGAAAGATGGAACTTGGATTAGTCTAAACACCTTAATATCTAGTTAAGATTAAGTAAAATAGTAAAAGAATGCATTAATATTCTCTTCTTTGCTTGTTGCTATTGCTCCACAGGTGTGGTCTTTGCCTTAAGCTTCTCACCAAAGACACCGAAAGGAAGATCTCCTGCGTTCCAGGTAAAATCAACATCGACGATCACGGGGACATCGTCTACACACACAGCAGGTTTGGCGTCATGGCGCATTTTTTCAGATTTATTTTATTTGTTTCCACATTTAGAATTTAGTTCAGATGGTTTGTGCACTGCTGTTTGTGGTTTCAGACAAAAGGGTTGGGACGTCCATGAGTATCTCAACAGCTTATTCGAAGAGCTGAAATCCTGGGTGCTGGTTTACTGGAGGATCTGGGGTACCATTAATTACCTCAATTGTTCCTGCTGTAAACAGGTAAAAATACCTAGACATGTGGTTATCATGTTTATTGCAGAATCCTTAAAAGGCTCAAAATTTGTTACTAGTATAAAAATAGCAGCGGTCGTCTATCAGTGGACATTGGATGGCTTTGTCTTAAAGATTTATTGTTAAACATGTAATCATACCGAGACCCAAGCAGGAATCAAAGAATCAAACCAAGTGCAACCGCAAGTGCAATGTGGTGCCGGCGCCATGTGGGTGCCGGCGCCTTACACCCTAGCAAGCCCTGAAATTGATAACTTTTTTTAATGTGAGTTTGTATTTCTGAATAGAACTGAAAAATACTAACTTGATACTTGCACAGCCAGAATAACTCCTAAACAATATATACTGTTGGTAGCTGATGTAACGGTTACTCCACTGAGGCAAGACGTATTGAACCCAAGTGCAGTTTTATTGACAATGTGAACTATTTACAGAACACCAGACAAACAAACATGAACTAAACTAAACTCAACTTATAAAGAACAGAAGCATTAGCATTAGCATTAGCATTAGCATTAGCATTAGCATTGACATGACATGACATGACATGACATGACATGACATGACCACAGTAGTACAGAAAACAATCATCCACAAAACACCAGGCAAAGACAAGGACTAGAAATACACACAGACACATTAACTCAAACAAGACACACCTGAACACAATCACAAACACAGGACACCAATGAAAACAAGACAGGGAATCACATGACAGGATAACCTGAAACAAACAGGAAGTAAACAAAACAAACTGTCTAGGCTAAGCTTAGCTAGCTAGCATAGCTAAGCCTAGACATAAAACAAACAATAAATGTCATATATGTGCCGTCGAGAGAGGGCGTGTCAACACCCTGTCACATCCTCGTAAATGTCTTTAAAAACTGAAATTTACAGAGAATATCACTGTAATATAAACAATTACATCTATGCAAATGCTTATGAACATAATGCCATGACAGTTCTAGCTTCAGATAAGCAGGAGGTGGTGGTAGCTCAGTGGATCCGTTGGGTTAGCGGTTGAGTTGTTGGCTAACTGATCAGAAGAAGGTCATGAGCAGTTGAATTCCCAGCATCACCAAGCTGCCACTACTGAACCCTCAACTTTCAAGTGGACCCTCGTGTAAATAAGACATATTTGTAAAAAAAATTTATTCAATAACATTTATGTTTCTTTGCTGCAGGTGTTCCTCTGCTGTGATCTGGCCCAGTGCAGGTATCACCCCGAAGCTGTGGTGTACCCAGGCGTGGGCGCTGATAGCAGTGAGCATGGGGTTGGGATCTACCCCTGCTGCAAACAGAGAGCACTACGCTTTGACCCAGCTGCCATGCCCACGGTACGATAGAACTGTTCCACAACCTAGAACCTCTCAACTTCAATCTTGATCTCAGATACGACTGAGTAATTCCGTCTGAGGATTGCAAGCATCTGGCTGACTTATTTAGAATTTAAAACTGACCAATGAAACGGTGTAAGACTATTTAAAGACTTAAAAACACACTGGCAACCAATCAAACAGCAGCTCATTCAGCATTCTCGTTTATGAACCCCAGTTAACCCTCACTTATATGTATATTCGTGTGTACTTTAGGGTTGCGAGATGAGGGACCATGTGGTAAATGCGGCAGAACCAGGAGACCGCGAAGGTAATGTGAACTTCGCGCAGACTCGAATACTGAATGATCTGCTGCTCCACAGAGACACCGTGTGCACGAGCTCATCAGCAGATACAGACAGGCAGGTCCATCTTCATGTAACCCTTCTTATTGGTGCTCTTTTGGCTTTTTTATGTGTTTTTTTTTACTTTAATTGTGCTTGTGGTGCATTTGTGTCACAGTTCTGCAGAGTCGCTTAAACAGCATGAGCAAGTGCAGGACTGCGACATCACACTAGACCATGCCGCCCTAAGTGTTAATCGAGCCAAAGAGGTCACTGCTGTGAGTTTCCTGCTTTATTTCATTGTCCTAATTGTAGTTACGACTTTTGTATGGTACTTATTTTATTGCTATAATGAACAGTATGTGACATTCACCCAACCTCAAGCCAAAAGACAGAAAGAGGTCACTGATTGTTAAGATATCGACCCAATTTTCGGTTCTACTAACTGTGACTGCAGATTCATATCAGGATTGTACCACCAAACTACCAAGTAGCTAAAACAACATGCACACGTCCATGTTAGATTAGCACTATAAAATCTAGCTAGAACATTTCACCTGAAATATAGTAAGCTATAACTGTATAGACAAACTTAAAATCTGCTACAACATTCCAGGCATGCTCAGACAGGCTAGAACTAATGACCTCGTACTGTGGTAATATTTTTTACATCCAGTTTGTGCTTAATAACTAACATCGTAACTTAAACTTAGAGATAACTCAGTTCTGGGATAACTCAGGCATAGCTTAACATGACATTAAAAATAGCAACACGTAGGGTTAACTTACTCAAACATTGGAATAACTATCCTATTAGGACAACTCAAATTGAAAGAAACTTTAAAAATGTTCTTTTTACTATTTCAAACTTCAATCTGAATAACTCAAACCGAAAGAACTCAAATTTAGAATTAACTTCAATTTGAGGTTAACTAAGATTTAGTGTTAACTAAAATTCAAGGTTAACTCAAATTTAGGGTTAACTTGAATTTAGGATTAACTCAAATTTAAGGTTAACTTAAATTTAGGATTAACTCAAATTTAAGGTTAAGGTATTAACTTAAATTTAGGGTTAACTCAAATTTAGTGTTAACTCAAATTCAAGGCCAACTCAAATTAATGGTTAACTCAAATTTAAGGTTAATTTAAATTTACGGTTAACTTGAATTTAGGATTAACCCAAATTTAAGGTTAACTCAAATTTAGGGTAAATTTAAATTTAGGATTAATTGAAATTTAGGGTTAACTCAAATTTAGGATTAACTCAAATTAAGGATTAACTTCAATTTAGGGTTAACTCAAATTTAGGATTAACTTAAACTTGTGGATATTTAAAACTGAACTATTCAGTTTAGTGATGGCTCAAATTTTGAGATAAATTAACTCTGCTAATTATGGCCAGGGTTATCTAGAACTATTTCTGATTCCTTTCTTATCTATTTCAGTTTTCCTTACTGAAGAACTGGAGTCTCCAACTGGTAAGCACACACACACACACACACACACACACACACACACACAAAAAGATAGAAAACCCACTCCAAAGCGTTTCAGACACATTATTTTTTTTAAACATTTGACTAATATTTGACTGCATGCAGCGGCAGCAGGCCTTGTTGTCTGAGGATGAGGACTACACTACTGGGTCAGAGGTCACAGAGGATGAAGTCGGTGATGAAGATGACACATCGAAAAAACAAGGTAGGCGAATTTTGTATTTCATTGTGATTGTATAATAATTAGCAGCATCATCAATAAAATCGTTATCTGACTCTTTCACATTTCTCAGTCAATGGTTTAAAACTTTTACTAGTACAGAGCACCCGAATATTGTGGACTTTGTTTGGTTTAAATGATACTTATTTAGCATTTAATTCAGTGAAGGCTTTTGAAGTTGGGCTTGGAGACAAAAACTGTTTAACAATTATATTTATTTGTTTTTATTTTCATTAGCAGTAAAAAAGCCTAGAAAACCAGGCAAATCGCTGAAACGGCAAGTGTCCTCGCCAAGCATACTGCACAGAGAGCGAGCTGGAGGAGATAAGGTGCGTTATTAGCGCTTCATTTAAACTAGTTAAAAACTAGTTAAACTAAGTGTCTCTAACTCATTGATTTGTTTACAGGGCGCATCAAAGGACTCCACCCCGTTCACGTATGTCATATCAGTGTCTTTTATTTGTTACCAAAAGATATGTGTATCCATGTGGCAGTGGTGGCTCAAATGGTTAAGGTGCTAAGTTGCTGATCTGAAGACCAGAAACACCTGGGTTCAAGCCCCACCACCGGCAAGCCAACCACTGTTGGGTCCTTGAGCAAGACCCTTAACCCTTCCTGCTCCAGGGGCGCTGTATCATAGCTGACCCTGCGCTCTGACCCCCAACTTACTAAGATGAGATATGCATATATTCACACTATTAGTCCTAAAGTTTGTGGACACCTCATTTGTCTCTTCCTAAATCTTTCACCAAAGTCTAAAACGCACATTTGTCTAAAATGTCCTTTTTATTTATTTATTTTCCGGGCAATTTGCCTTTTATTGATAGGACAGGACAGAGATGGGTCCCTCCCGGTTCGGCCCTCGTCCCCCTTCCCCCTTTACCTGTTTTATCTCCGCCCTGTTCTAAAATGTCTCTGTATGTTCTGTTATGTCGCATTCTTTCTTCAATGAAACTGAACAAACTCAGTGTTCCAATATGACAATGTCCCTGTGCACAAATCCACTAAACTCCATGAAGACATCCTCTGTTATGGAGTGAAAGATCTCTCATGTCCTGTACAGAGTTCCTGACTCTGACTCAACCCCTTTAAACTGAACACCTTTGGGATAAACTGGAACCCCAGACCTCCTCACCTCAACATTAGTGTCTGATCTCACTAATACTATTATAACTGAATGAACACAAATTCCCACAGTCACATGACACACATCTAATGGATAGACTTTCCAGAATTGTGGAGATTATAATAAAAGGAAGAGTTGAGACTACATCTGGAATTGGATCTATAAAAACACATACAGTATGGATGAGATGGTCGGGTGTCCCAATACTTTTGGCTATATAGTGTATAGTGTATTATCTTTTAAAATCTTTGCATCATCTTCTTCTTTCTTCTGTCTCTTGTTTCCCCAGAGTGAGCATGCAGAAGAGTAAATGGGACAGCTCTCGCTCTATGAGGTTCAACCAGGATGCCCAGAGGGAGGAAGGTCTATGAGAGAACTGTGGTTTTTTTTTGGGAGGGGGGGTTTATATCATTATTACAGCTAATCTAGCGTGATTTCCTCTGGGGAAGAACAAAAAACATCAAATTTCCCGATGATTAATTTTAAAGTTTTTCTAGCAGAGATGCGTATTACAATAAGGACAAGTGTCTACACAGTGCATAGATGGTTATCCAATTCTAGGTACCACTTTTGTACCACAAGTTCACTCAGACCTGTGGCACAAAGCAGACCACAATCACACATACACACACACACACACACGCATGCAACCATTCACCCAATACCAAATATTTAGAAAGGGCAGTCAGACGGAAATGGATGTCTTTGGACTTGAATAAAAACCCTATTAAGCCACATAAGGAAAGTGGTTAAGGTGTTGGACTGCTGATCAGATGGTCAGCAGTTCAATTCCCAGCACCAACAAGCTGCTACTACTGGTCTTCTCTGCTCAGTTGGATAAAAAAATAATAATAAATTAAGTAAGTTGCTCTGGATACGGAAGAATAATCAAGAGGTTGTGAGTTCCATTTCCAGAACCGCCAAGCTGTCTCTGATAGGCCCGTGAGCAAAGCCCTTAACCCCTTAACTGCTCAATTGTATAAATAGTATAAATGTACTGTAAGTCACTCTGGATAAGGGTGCTAGAGTGACTTACAGTTATATTTATACTATGCCAAAGATCTAAATTTGTAGATGACTGACAAATATGTATAACTCTGTGTAGGACATTCTAATGAAAAAGATGTCCAGAAATCTTTAGATTTGTAAAGTGGTCATTAAACTCTAAACTGAAAAAGACCCATGTGATTAAAAAGCTTTTAATTTTAGTCTAACTCCTATTATAATGCTAATGTAATCTCTCACTCTCTCTCTTACTCTGTCTGTCTCTCACTTTCTTTCTCTCTCTTTCCTTGTAGATCAAAGGAGAATGGTGGAGATTATTAACCATCTCACTAAGCTTCGCTTTGGCGATTTGGAGCAAAACAAGTCCAAGGACACCAAGGAGGTAAAGGAGAGCCGTGTTCATGGTCCAGCATGTGAAAAGATGTTAATACACTGTATATAACAAAGGAAACAATGCAGAAGATCCTGCTTAAGTGTGTGTGTGTGTGTCCTCAGTTTGCAGGAGGTCTCTACTCCAGGTTGGAGGCTCAGTTTAAGAGCTCCACTCAGCTGAGTAACAGACAGAGCACCTCAGACAAAACACTCCGGTACGACACACAGACATCAAACGCCGCAGCTTGTACACGACAATGTTTATATTAAACAGAAATTAAACCCCAAGCGAAATATTGTGATAGGAAAATAATAAGTGGCAAGGTATTGGGGCAGATTTATTTATTAAACATTAATTAATTAATTAGATCAATTAATGTCCATTAATTAAGTTTAATGGACATTCGGAAGTTTACTGGTACAATATAACTATTTTGCATACAAACTACTTAAGTATGTACTACATTTAAGTAAGTATATACTATTCGTCCGTTAAAAAAGCGCGTTATATATGTAATTATTTTATATTTATTTGGGTTTTGTTTTTTTTGTCCGAGAGGGGGTTTGCATTATTATTTAATAACATCATGTCTATCATCCACCATCAGTTTCTCTAACATTGGCTGTGGGAACGTATTTTATTAGTAGGTGTGCTAAGGGGCGGGGTTTAAATGTTGCAGGGCGGTGCCACAATGGGGGATTTTTAACAGCATCCTAATATTAAACAGCCGAAACTTACAGATGAACATACAGATGGATGTGGACGAGTCACGTCACTCACGGCAGATTAAGTTCCACAGTTACAAACCACAATAAATGTCCTGGCTGTTGGCGGATTTTATGGTTCTAGTTCCTGTATACTTGCACCCAGTTTTTAAACCACTTGGGCGAGTAGGTTCTTCAAAACATCCAGGAAAAACAACCATAGATCTTCTGTAAATGTAGGCTGGTGCAAATCCACGGGGGCCAAAACCATCACTTCTCTACAGTAAATATAGTTTTTAGCGACTTTGGTGTCATTGTCCAGCTGCAGAATTAATTTGGGGCCTCCCTGATGGTTTAGCATGATGGATCAATATCTGCTTGTATTTCTCAGCTCAACCCTGACCACCATTTGTAGAAACACAGTCTCAAAGCCGGCACCGAGGTGTAGTGGATAAAGGCAGCGGCACTCACATGCGCTGTTGTGCTCCAGCAAGCCGGGGTTGGTTTTCGGCTCAGGTCCCCTCCACCACCACCCCACCCCTGTCCTATCAATAAAGGCAAAATGCCCGAATAACTTACAAACAGCCCCAAACTTGCAAGGAACCTCCACCATCCTTTACCGTTGCCTGCAGACACTTAGTATCGTTCCAGTCTCCAGCCTGTTCTTGTAGTATGTGGTATCAGCTGAGAAAACACTACGGTTAAATATGCAACTTCTGACAAAATTTTCCACAACAGCTGTAATTTTTTTTTTTTTTTTTTTGCAATGCCTGGCAGTGTAGTCTGTAAACTTCCAGGAAGGCTGTATATTTAATTATGATAACCACTTCCTGTAAGCACTCACACACCTTCACAATCCAGCACTGTCATGATTTTCCAATGATCAGACTGGTGATGTTTCTTCCCTCCGTTTTTCTTCTTCTTTTAGGATCCATTTTTAACACGTCTTTGATCTTTTTTAGGGCGAAGACACGCTCCGGACAGTCTAGACCAACCTAACAGGAATCTCCTCCGGGAAAGCCAGAGGTGCTCATGAGTGTGTGATGGAAAGAAGAGATTGTCCCTTCTATCCACTGTCTTTCTATCCAACTGTTCTGGGCAGTCGAGAGATTCTTCAATACTTGAACGGAGGCCAGTAAAATAAATCCCGCAAACAAACTCAATTAAAATGCACTGATAATAAAGAGTTCTGCAGATTCTTGTGAAGTCTTTGCTCTCTCGTGTAAATACTGTGCTGTGGATCCTTTAACACGTCTCCTAAGCTTTTATTTTTATTTTTTATTTTATTTTGGTTCTAATCTCAGGTGAACAAACCTCTTTGACCATGTTATAGTAACCTGCACTCTAAACTATAGTAAACAAACTAATTAACACTCTCTTTCTCTCTCTCTCTCTCTCTCTCTCTCTCTCTCTCTCTCTCTCTCGCCCTCTCTCTTTTTTTCCTTAATCTCTTCCCCTCTCTCTCTTTCTCTTTCTGTCTCTTTGTTCTTTCTCACTCTCACTGTTTCTCTAACTCTGTCTCTTTCTCTCTCTCTCTCTTTCTCTCTCTCTCTCTCTCTCTCTCTCTCTCTCTCTCTCTCTCTCTCTCTCGCCCTCTCTCTGTTTTTTTCCTTAATCTCTTCCCCTCTCTCTCCTCCTCTCTCTCTTTTTTCTCTTTCTCTTTCTGTCTCTTTATCTCTTGTTCTTTTGCTCTTTCACTCTCCCCCTGTTTTCTCACTGTTTCTCTCTAACTCTCTGTCTCTGTCCTCTTCTCTCACTCTCTCTCTCTCGCTCTCCCTCTCTCTCGTCTCTCTCTCTCTCTCTCTCTCTGCCTCTCTCTCACTCTCTCTCTTCTCTGTTTTCTCTCTTCTCTCTCTTTCTCTCTTCTCTGTTCTCTCTTTCTCTCTGTTCTCACTCTCTGTCTCTCTCTCTCTCTCTCTCTCTCTCTCTCTCTCTCTCTCTCTCTCACTTTTCTCTTTCTTTGTTCAATATTTCCCAAACTGATTGCGCTTTTAAAAAACAAGCGGGTTTCGTGTTTGTTCTTCGGACCCCTGCAGATTATCGCAAGATTCGCTGTCTCATTATTCGGAACTAGACAGAAACTAATTATTAAAACCTAATTTTACATCATTTATAGTTATTAGTAACAGCAAATTAAGGTAAAATTTACTGATTAAAAGTTAAATAAATTGAGAGGTAAAGCAATGCCAATTAAACCGGCTCTTAAAAGTACTTTTTTTTTTCAAAAAATTTACTTAAGTAAGGGTAACGAAGTAAATGTGACGTTTTACTACTATCACTAACTAGTATAATGTTATTAAAGAGTAACAGAAAAGATCCTGATCCTGTTCACACTTATATTATGATGCTGAATACAGTTGTTCTCAAATCAGTTTTTTTTTTCTCTAGAAAACCAGGTCAAATAGCCAAATTTTATAGTTTTACTCACCTGTTATTGTAGTAAACAATAATAATAATAATAAATAATAATAATAATAATAATAATAATATCTACACTTATTTAATACAATTGTTTTCTTAAAACTGCACATAATCTCTAATAAAATTACTTGACTACACACATTAACATATAAAAAACCTTTTTCGACATTATTAAACAAAACTTCGTTTGGCTTCACTTTTGTTTTGCCTATTTGATATATTTGTGATATAAATAGTGGGGAAGTGGTGGCTCGTGGTTAAGGTGTTGGACTGCCAACCTGCAATTGTGGGTTTGATTCCCAGCTTCACCAAGCCACCACTGCTGGACCCCTGAGCAAGGCTCTTAACCCCCAATTGGTCAGTTGTATAAATGACATAATTGTAAGTCGTTCTGGATAAGGACGTCTACCAAATGCCGTAAATGTCCATATAATACATGGCAGGAATATACATGATTGATGATGTCACACCCAATTTTACTGTTTGGCGCCTTATCGCTTCAATCGGAATAGATTACAGCATTGGAACTCCTGGGATGTCGGAGCGCTAGTAATCATCTGTTATATAATGTTTAATATTCTGTGTGATGACAGGAATCTTTGTGATCCCCTTTGCTTTTCATCAGTCATGCAAACGGTACGTTTCTTTGCTGTACACTTCATTAGTACATCTTTTATACAAACCAAGAAGCCGCCTCTGGAAAAAAAACCCCAGAAGAATATACGCTAGTAGTGCTGGGAATACCAGATCTTTTGAGTGAATCAACTAAAGAACTGACTCTTTTGACTCCCAAATGATTCACCAGTCAAAACAGTTGGCACAGTGAAACCTTTTATTTTAGTTTAGTCTGTTTGGCATTGCTTTATAAGGTAAAAACCCCGGCTGCTGAAGAAGAATAAACTGTCTCGAAACCATTTAAGCTTTTCATTAGCTTTTATTTCAGCCCCCAGAATTTACAACGGTGTCCAAAAAAAGTCTTCCTTACCAATAGATACAACAAATCATTTTCCTTTGAAACTGAGAAACACTGTCTGTCTTGGATTTCGTCTTTCAACTCGTCGACTGATGCCGGTTTTTAACGGTTTTTGGAGTTTTCCCATAAAAAGGTTTTTTGGAGTCCATTGGTGTAGGTCTGGGGAACGTGCGAGAAAGTATTAACTCCTACCTCTATACCCACTCTATACCCAGCCCATCTGTTTGGAGTAATAAAGTATAGAATGATAAGATTACTCAAATCATGAATTACTAGTTACTTTAGATCTGAGTGAATAGTCCCAAATCCATATTTTACAGTACTTTATAGTATTTATTACTTTATAGTAACTTAACTACAGTAGGGTTAAAAATGTCCATAATTACTCTTAAATTATATTTATGGGAAACTTGCAGTAAGGTGTTTTCTCAGGTTGGAGCTGGAATTCCTGTACATTAATATGATAACGTTTTGGTCACGTGGGAGACATCACATTAAGTAACTGTTTGTTTCTGTCCTTAAAGTGTATAAATCAGTGGTGGGCAATCTCGGTCCTGGAGGGTCGGGGTGTCCTGCAGAGTTTAGCTCCAACCCTAATCAATCAAACACACCCGAACCAACTAATAGGGATTTTGCTAGGTTTACTTGAAACTTACAGGTAAGTATGTTAAGGTAAGGTGGAGATTAACTTTGCAGGACACCAGTCCTCCAGTACCAGGATTGCCACTGGTATAAACCGATTGAATGGGAGTCCATGTGTGGCTCTCTCTGTCTGTCTCTTTTCCTCTCTCTAAGTCTCTCTGTATCTCTTTCAGTCTCTCTAATCTCTCTGTCTTACTCTCTCTCTCTGTCTCTTTGTCTTACTCCCTCTCTCTGTGTCTCTTTCCCTCTCTCTCTCTCTCTCTCTCTCTCTCTTTCTGTCTCTTTCCCTGTCTCTAAGTCTCCCTGTCTTTCTTACTCTCTCTCTCTCTCTCTCTCTCTCTCTCTCTCTCTCTTCTCTAAGTCTCTCTGTCTCTATTTCCCTCTCTCTAATCTCTCTGTCTTACTCTCTCTGTGTGTCTCTCTCTCTCTTTCTAGGATTCTGACAGAGGACATAACCAGGAGATCTGAATATACAAAAGAAGTATAATATTTTTAATAGTTGGGTTTGGGTTATATAATACTTTACTTTTTATAGTTATATTTATTTATCCGCCATTTTATCTAAATAGGTTCAAGTCTTAAGCCGGTTTATAAAAAAAAATGAGCCCTAATATAGTCAAAACACTGTACGTGTTCAGATAATAAGGCTAATATTTGAATAGCAGGATTCGGTTTCCTAAAATACGGGATACGAGTTTTGAACCCCACAAATCGATTTGGATTAGAAATGTGACTTTTTTTTAACCTGATGCTGATAATTTGCATGTTCATTTGATAGTTTATTAATATGCAAAAGTGATACTTAATAATTTATTAAATTTGTTTCTTTAATTGTAACACGGTCAGTACTGTCGTTTAACACCTTTGCAAACAAAACAAATCAGTCATGATGTTTACATCAAAATAAATAGAAGGGTGTAAAACTTAACAAATAGAAAATAAAAAATAAAGTGCAAATCCATAAAAGTGTCATTGGTGAATATAAAATCGTTAATCAGGTCAGCAAGGACGTAACAAATAAATGACATAAAATCCATTTTCAACAATTTAAAAATTATTTTGAAATTAATTTTAACTATTTTAAAAAAGGTTGGTGCTTTATTGTAGCCTAATAAAAAATAATAACTTAAGCAAATGGGCAGCACGGTGGCTTAGTGGTTAGCACGGTTGCCTCACAGCAAGAAAGTCCTGGGTTTGATTCCCCTGCAGGGGTCTTTCTGTGTGGAGTTTGCATGTGTTTACTCCGGGTTCTCCAATTTCTACCACAGTCCAAAAACATGTATTTTAGGTTGATTGGTGATTTTAAATTGCCCATAGGAGCGAGTGTGAGTGTGTGTGTGTGGCCCTGTGATGGACTGGCGACCTGTCCAGGGTGTTCCCCTTCTGCCTTTCGCCCTTTCATAGACGGCTGGGATAGACTCCAGCAGATCCCTGTGACCCCGAATTAGGGAATAAGCGGGTATAGAAGATGAGTGAATGAATAAACTAAAGCGAATCAAGTTCTTTTACCCGTGCTAGTGCTATTGTTCAGTTTGTCCTCAACATGCGATGCCATAATAGCAGTCTTGCATGTGATTCTCAAAACAGCTGTATCTCTCATTTGAATATTTCCTGATGTTTATTTACAGCAAAGTTTTTTGCAGGTTTTAACTTTCAAATGAGGCTGCAGAAGAGGTGGTAAACTGCACTTTTCACTGCAGACAGAGAAAATAAGAGCTGTGGGTTTTTTTTTCAAAGACAAAGAGCAGCGTACACACAAACACACACACAAATGCAAAAATGGACAGTAGCTGCATTCTCGGCGTGGGAGGTCAAAGGACATATCCGGATCATTCGATGGCCCTTTGTTTATTGTGCCTGCTGATGAAAGCTTCTCCCTTCGGCAAGCGATAAACAACCTTATAACCCAACATGACCTGAATAATAAAATCGAGCTTAATAATAATAAAATCATTTCTGCATAATATTTGAACATTCATTCATCTTTTATACCAGCTTATTCCCGAATTCGGGGTCACGGGGATCTGCTGGAGTCTATCCCAGCCGTCTATGAAAGGGCAAAGGGCAGGAGGGGGACACCCTGGACAGGTCGCCAGTCCATCACAGGGCCACACACACACTCACACTCACTCCTATGGGCACTTTGGAATCACCAATCAATCTAACATATATGTTTTTGGACTGGGAGGAAACCAGAGAACCGGAGTAAACCCACCCAAGCACGGGTAAGAACATGCAAACTCCACACAGAATCAAACGGAAATCGAACCTGGGACCTTCTTAAAGTGCTAACCACTAAGCCACCATGCTTTTTCTTCTTACAGCAACAAATATATCTTGTAGCTTTATATTAGCATGTTTGCCTATTTGAGATATAATTCATGCAACGACAATAATAAAATAAAATTTGCCTGTCGTGATGAATGATAGCCACTAGAGGGAGCCGTACGGAGCTCCGGTGAAGAATTGACTCCTCCTCATTGTTTGTATTGTTTTCAAGTTCACCTCATGGAACAGGCCATGACTATTCATAGACGCTGATAGAAATAGACACAGCAACAGTTTTAATAGGCTTATTTGATGTTGGATTATGTGAGACAGACAACAGACACAGACATGCACATCTTTGGCACAAAAAATTTAAAAACTGTTATTTATTAGGCTCATCGGAAATAAACATATTTCTATGATCCTTTTTTTTAAATCAGGTTTTTAGATGTTAAAATTTGTTCATAAACAGATTTTTTTTTTCCTTTGAATCCAAACACTCAGTCAAAACGGGCTGCTGAACCAAACTCGGACCACTGACCTGACTGCATGATAATGTATGCAAATAGGCGGGCAGGACCGGCCCGAACAAGCTGAGGCTGGCTAAATCCTGCATGCGGTGCTCCACCTCTCACTCACTCACTCCCACACATACACACACACACACACACACTTATGACAATGTACTGCACCATAGCCTGTTTAAAACTTGGTGATGACTTGGCTCTGTTTTAGTAATTATCGAAATTTTATGATCGCTTTCTATTCTATTCTATTCTATTCTATTCTATTCTATTCTATTCTATTCTATCTTTCTGTTTCCTGTCAAATATAATCATTTACAGGAATCACTCTGAGGTGTAAACTATTAGACTATTTGGGAAGTATGTCTGCTAGTTTATATCAATTTATAAGTGTTTTTTTCTTAACACACTGGCTATGTTATCTACTTTCTCTTTGCTAACCGATGAAAACACCTCGGTGAACGAGTAAAAACACAACGCATAACGTGGACCATTAACCAGAGGTGTCACTTTGAGCAAGTGTGTTTTTGAAGCACACACTGATTATGCAACACAACAGACATTTTACATTAATAGCTGCTTCCGAAGAAGGGCATGTAATACAACTTCCTCTAGGGTTACGCCTCGCCACTATATCACCATGTGCCCCCCAAAAAACCCCATTCGCTTCACCGCCTGGAGGTAAACACAGTGTGCCTGGTTTGCCCTTAACCCTCAACTGCTCAGTTGTATTTAAAAATGTGATTAACACAAATGGGCAGCATGGTGGCTTAATGGTTAGCACTGTTGCCGTACAGCGAGAGGGACCCAGGTTCGATTCCCGGGCAGGGGTCTTTCTGTGTGGAGTTTGCATGTTCTCCCAGTGCTTTGTTTACTCCAGGTTCTCTGGTTTCCTCCAATGGTCCAAAAACACATATGATTGATGATTCTAAATGCTGTGTGTGTGGCCCTGTAATGGACAGCTGACCTGTTCAGCAACCTCCTCGCCCTTTCAGAGACGGTTGAGATAGAGTCCAGCAGGTATTAATGAATGAAGTAATTGTAAATGCAATGAGGTGCAAAAGAAAGCACGCTGTCCGCTGCTATAATACAGACTGAAATATAGACTAAAATTATTCTAAGGCTCTGTCCACACTTGGTCGGCTATCTATCTGATTGGTCGAAACAGTTTTATTTACATTTGGCCACATTAATGGATCCCAGCTGATGTTCTATTTACATTTACAGCATTTGGCAGACATGCTTATCCAGAGCAACTTACATTTACCTCATTTATACAACTGAGCAATTAAGGGTTAGGGGGCCCAACACTGGGAATCGAACCCACGATCTTTGGGTTGATAGTTCAACAACTTAACCATGAGCCACCACTTCCCTATTTCCACACACAATGCAAATACATATTTCCGCTGACCTGAAGTGACCTCCAGCGTTTTTTAGCCCTGTTTGGGTTTGCGAATGGAATCGAAAAGAAAAACGAGAATGTCTGTAACAACGCATTCACACCGAACGCCAGTGGTTATTACAGTATGTGCAGGCAGTGGTGTAGCTAGAGAAGGCAAGGGGGCCAGTAAGGGGTGCAAAAACTGACTTCCCGTCTCCGTCATGCTATACCGCTCAACAAGTGTGTTTAAGTGAGCGACCTACTTCCATGTCGGAGAAGACGAGCGCTGACGTATGTGGTTTAAACATTCATTCGTTCATCTTCTATACCCGCTTATTCCCTAATTCGGGGTCACAGGGATCTGCTGGAGTCTATCCCAGCCGTCTCTGAAAGGGCGAAAGGCAGGAGGGGGACACTCTCGGCAGGTCGCCAGACCATCACAGGGCCACACACACACATGGTTTGAACAGTATTAAGACTTGTACAGTTTTGTCTATAGACCACCTCCTGAAGAGGGTTAAGCAATCACATTTAGGTCCGTCTCGAATACTTTTCGGAGGGCATTTACACCTGGTCGAGTCACGATATCACGGATAGCTACATAATCAGAAAAAAAAAACCCACATGAAATGACCAGATGTAAACACACCCTAAGGTTTTCCCAAACCAGGCCCTGCAAAATAACAAGAGACCACACCTATTCTGAATATTTGATAGCTTTCAGTTCCTAGAAAGCAAAACTGCCTTTGGCAACTAGCATTAAACTCGAAATTTCTTCACACTGACGTGACTTTGATTTTGCAACCTCAACGCTGAACATTTAAAGCCCTGTTCAGACTAACTGCTGTGATTATTATCACAATTAACTGTTATTGCTCATCACCATGCTACCAACGCCATAAAGTGCATGATTGTTTTAAAATACTAAAAAGGGATGCAACAGGCTCTGACACCAACAGGTATAAAAAAAAAAAGCCACAAGAGTGTTTGCACTGAAATTAGAAGCATGCATGCCTAATGATCAGGATTATAGTCAAAAGTTTTGCACGTGCACTGATTCCCATGTTTGAGATAATATATAAAGTGAATATTTTGGTGCATAAAACCACCAACCAATTAGCCGATATGATTTTATCCTTTGTTCTGTTGCTGCACTATAATTTTTTCCTCTTCCTACACCAAAAAATCCTGTATTTTTCCATCAAGTGACGCAGGAGCGGAGTCGCACCACGTGACTCTCGCAGGGAGGGAGGGAGGGAGAGAAGCAGCGCGCGCTAATTCATAGCCCTAGCAAGAAAAAAGGGGGGAAAACAGACGTTAGCTTCGTCACGTGGTTGGGTCGTTTTGAAGTCACACGCTTTATTATAAAACATAAACAAGCCGAATAACGTGAACGGGGTGGTAATTAATACGAAAGATTTTTCCTAGGTCGCCATGACACGTTTTTATAATCATATTTCGCTTCTTAATCTGCTTGTGACCCTCGTGCGTGTCTGTCTCTAGAGCAGCCGGCCACGCCCCCTCGGTGGCGAGTGGAAAATTACCAGCTTACAATCAGCCCCAAGTTCAAGCGCTGACATTCGCTACAGAAGGATTGATGGTCATGATCGCCTGTACAATTAATCCCTGCCTCCTTTTTAATCATTTTTGTCACGTCTAACATTGCTTTAAAAATACTACCGAGTCGAAAGAACTTCACTATCAAGTTAATCTAAAAGCTTCCGGTTTTCTACGTCATTGAATTAAAATTAAAATGATTCTTAAATATGTATACAATAATATACCAAAAAAAACCCGCAACTTAAATGTTGTATAAAACGATCAATTTTAAAAATGCTGAAACTCCACTTTGCAGCGAAAAGATCCGCCTGATCTTTTTCTCTTTACAA